>JAQIWX010000381.1:0-17959 GCA_034696785.1 Lepidocyrtus cyaneus | reverse complement strand
TTTGGATTCCGGCTTTTTGGCTTTTCCGGCTTTTTGGATGTTCGGCTTATTGGATTTCCGGCTTAGTGACTACAATCGATTACGCCTGCGGATCTACTCTACAATGGTCCAGCGTATAAATATCTAAACTTTTAAGGGCACCAGATACGACAAAATTGTGGCAGGCTGTACGTACGACAAATTTGATTATTATCATATAACTAATTTGTTTGATGCAATAATGCAACGAGAAAATGATTGAAACTGCACACCAAGCCGTTTGTAAGCTTAAATACGTCATATTTATCATTTTTTATTTTAATAAATCCAGCAATCATCTTGTAAAATGTGTGAGATCACAATTCATGCGATCAGTCTAAAATTGCCTTCTGAAAATTCTCTCTTTGCAGACAGCAAATATTTTTGCATGTAACTTCTTTTTTTTTAAATCGTGACGATTGTCTTCTAACTCAATAATCCATTTTTAAAATTACACTCTTTTGGAAGGTAATCAAATCGAAAAATTAAAATCATATATTTGTATTATAAATCATTAAGTAATAATACATTTGAACTTTCTTTTTAGCGTGCCATTTGTTCCACAACTGCATTTTCCCTTTCTCTTGCATTTGCTGCTGTTTTTACAAATAGCAGCAGGCTTTTTATCTACGACATCATCAGTCAAGGTGTTCAACATACTTTTATCCTCTTCCGCAGCCGAGATTATACTCCAGTCGCTTCGCTTGTTGGGATTCCCGTTTTGACTTTGGAATTGGGGATCTGTCAGTTTGTCCACGCGCTTCTTGATCTCCTTCAGCTCCATCTCCATTCTGAATAGTTCACCTGTTTAATTGCACGAACGAAATGTTTTTAAAACGGATTTATTTAGTTAAAATTTTTAGAAGGTACTTCGGACAAAGTGGCCAAAATTTATTAATTGCTGAAAATAAGTAGCTAACCATTCGAATTAGCATCTTTATTATGCTCACACTCCCCCAAAACCCGGCGACAGCATTTGCCCTCATGATTACCGCTGGTCTCCCTAAATGAATGGGATTGCCTCTGCAAAAATCGTCTTTGTTGCTGTTGCTGCTGCAGCTGGCAGCAGTGTAGATTGAAAGAAGCGTGCTTCCGAATGCAGGCGGCTGTTGGTAATGGGGATGGTGCCTTTATCGCGGAATAATCGCATTCTTCCCATTGCCTTATGCATGGATTGGCACTGTTGGTTTCAAAAAGCATGACAAAAATTAGTATGGTCTTAAGTTTTTAGCTCAATTTCTGTGGTTCTGCTCAAAACTCGAAAGGAAGTGCTTGAAAACAAATGACAAAGTGCTTGAGCAAAATTAGGGATCAAACATGAAAAGAAACTCACATTAAGTAAAAATGAGAAATGCATTAAAAAACATAACTTTTTAATCTAATTTGTAAATAAGTGGAAGTGGAAGGAAGAAACTCATTTGAATATTAGGTTCATATCACATTATTACAAATCATTGTGATAATTTGGTATATAGATGATGACGTTGATGACATGACTGATGCCTTACCAGTTGTTGATGGGGAATGTTTGATTAAGTCCATTAGAAAGTTCTGAAGAGGAAGAAGAGGAAGAGGAGGAAGAATCCAACGGTAGCTTCACACTTATAAGGGACTCCCCAAGCTCTTGGACATTTTTCTGGTCAGCATCGTAAAGTTGTTGGAGGTAGTCCAGGTCTTAAGGTCAAATACGTAATCATTTGCTTGTTAGTTAATTTCAAGCATGTAAAAGGTTAAGAAAGACGCACTAATACATAAACAATGTAAGGAAGTGGACGCTTACCTTCCCTGGTCGGACGATACGCATCATCAAATAATTTGCGGATATGGCTAATAAGCAAATTATTGCATTCACGAAGATTGACAATCTCTGTATATGAAAAATATTCAGTATCAGTGCTAAAATGCTAATTAAATTTAACGATTTTGCTAAAAAAAACAATGCTCGCCCGCACTTACTATTCTGTATCTCCTTCACTCGTTCACTTTCAACAGGACGATTTATGAATGACTCACTGTTCGTTGAAGTCACGTCGGCCTCAACGGCTTCAGCCTCAACTTCCTTCTCCAATTTATCGTTCGGCCGTTTCTCATCCAAAATGGGACAATGGGAAAAGCGCTGAACATACTTGACCGGGGTACTCTGATGCACGCAATATATTGGAAGTTGATTGCAAGGCATTTTAAAAACTTTCATTTTGAATTTTATTAAAATTTTCGTTTTTTTTTCTTCTTTAAAAATAATTTTCTTTTAAAATAAAATAAAATGACATGAATATACAATAAAAATTGTTCTGTTCGGACTGGACTTGTCAACGTCTTACAAAGAACCTAATTATGAGTGACATTTCAAGAAGAACTCTCCCATAGACGCATAGCCAATTGACGTTATCCGCCCATAGGCGTAGCGTATAGTATTCCCTTACTATACTGCACAGTTTATGTCTTTTCCGTAAACAACATTGACCTTTCCAGTCCCAGCCACATGAAAGTAGAGTAAACCATCAGTTTCAATCTTCACAGTTAAGCTAATAATCCTTCCTTGTTGGTTTATGGCTTGGTCATACATTACCACGCTTGCGTTAATCAAATTTTCTTTTTTTTTTGTCTTTTCTCTAAACATTGTTCTTTTGTCTCCTGTTCACCAAAATAAACTTTCCCAATTTATCCCAAGCCGTTTGCTATGCAGTAAAATGAACAGGGCATTCCCATGTATTTGACAGCATTCATTTTCTTTCCCTGCTACAAGGATGCCAATGGATAAATCATATCGATACATATTTAATCCTTGTAATTTCTTAAATAGATATAAACTGTATACGTAACTGTGTGAGGAGGATTTAGGTACGTTACCCTTCTTTAAGAAGGACAAGATGATGTTGAAGTAATTATATGACTATGACTATGATTGCAGTTAACAAGTAGGTATATCAACTTTCAGCTTCTCTGATAGGGATAAGAAGATAAAAATGGACAGGAAATGTTCACAAAACTGTTTAATTTTAATTGTCATCATTGCTTGCTACATATGACATCATCCATATTACCTATCTTTAAATGAATTACATAATCCCAGTCTATTTTTTTGTTAGAGGGGGAAGGGGAGAGATGGAATGACTATGACCATTTGACCAACATAAAGACATGTGTTGATGCAACACTTTTAGATCCGCTCCAATTCTATTCTAAAGAACATCCTTCATCATTATCATCATATTCATCATCATCACTTCATCACTACTACAGATGAATCCACATTTATCATTCCTAGAAGATTTGGCATTTTTATAGCAGTTTTGCAAAACTTGCGCCAAAAGAGCTTGTCCCAGGAGGGGTAGAACATTTAATAACAATTAAGTTGAAATGAAAATGATGATTGATTCTTCAACTACAAATAGACTAAATTAGGATGTGTTTACTTCTGTCTATGATGCTGCAACATCAAATACAGGAATCTGTGGCTGAATACCAAAAAAAAGTGAAGGAGGAATTGGACTGCTTTTCTTCTACAAAGTTTAACTATTTTGTAACTTGAGGAAGGTGTAGAGCGTAATCCATGTTAAAGCATTTTGGTATTATGTGTACATCGCGCTAAATACTGTAATAGTTTGTTTTACTATACGAACTACATATGTTATACCTAAAGGTTTATTTGATGAGGTAAACTTTAAACACGCCATAAATCCTAAATGACCATAACAAAAACCAAACCATTCCTCCTCCTCTGTGTGTACGCAATACACAGGAACTAAAGATAAAAAACAGCCCAGCCTACCTACTGCAGTTTTATGGGCCTGTTAAGATAAGTTCATATTAAGTTGGTTGTCTAACAGGGAGGTATGATATGATACATGAGCATAGTTAAGATTACCAGTTTCTTTTTCGAAGCCTACGACCATGACCATTTTTTACTATCACGATCCTTATCATCAATGCATTATTTTTTTTCTACCTTAATTTCCGAAACGTATAATTTTGTAGTGTAACCTGGTGCACTCCATTCGATTTCTGCAGTCTTCCCCTTCTGCTCAGTCATAGTAAAATTGGTTTCCGGATGGCCCAAATTGCTTATCCGTCCCCGGCATCCATTTCTCCCACTCAAAAACAAAATGAATTGTTAACCTACTAGGAAAAGTGAGATAGTTGACCTTGTTGAGGACAGGACGACTACAGGGTAAAAAATATGATAAGATATGGCGGAGCGTGAGTGGGTCTCTTTCATCTTTAGAAAGGATGTCCTCCTCCTATTAGCTGCGGTACTATTGAAGCTAAAAGCGTGTCCCTTTGTAGGAAATTAAATTACGCTTTATTGCTAATCATTGTTTAAAACTACAAAAGGAAGAGCCGAACATGGGAAACTTTGTTTTTGATGTTTTTGTTCCATTTTTCTCTTACAAATCTAAACAAAGTTTCAAACAATGACATTTTTTTGACGTATGTACTAAACTGACTAAACCCATGCTAAAAATTGGGGACCTCTTCCTAAAATCATCAAATGAGCAGCACCTATACCGGCAGCTGCCAATAAAATTTTTGTCAGGAAGTTGATGATTATCTGGGAATTTTACATCTTTAGAGAGTGAATCAAGTGCTGCCATGATCCCATTTTCATTTTCAGCCTCAGCCTCGTGTGCATACAACATATCATAATTTAATCCCCCCAAAAACTGTATGCATAAAGCTGTTTATGACTCATGAAACGTTCCTTTTGACTTGAAGTTTGGCGTTGGCGTCTCCTTTCAAGCTTGGGCTATATACTTCCGTTCCGTTAAAGGGAGAATAATGCAGGAAATTGTTGGGGGGAAAATCGCATATTTATATGAAGTTTTGTTTTATGATGACTTGATTTGATTAGATTAAAATTTGATTTTTTGAAGAAAAAAACTTGCGTGACATACCTACAGTTTAAATAGGCACATCACATTTCATGATTTTCCATCACTTCCCATTTCAATTTCCCATTTTTCAAACCTTGTTGTTTTTATTGTGGATGTGGATATAAAATTACTTAGAAAGTATCAATTTTGTTTTTCATAAAAGCTTTTAATCTAAAAAATGAAAATTATTTTTATATCGATGAAGAATGTCCCATAAATAAATGGATATCATCTGAGAATCATCATCATCACATATTAAATGACAGTAGTGTTGAAAAATATGCCCCTTAATTTTCCCCAAATGTTTTTGCGTGATCCTCATAAAAGGCTTTTGTTTTGTGGTTACTGGGCCGCATCACCGCAAAAACAATAGTGAAGTTTTTCTTTGAGAAAGTGGATGACCAGACTAGAGAGAGACCACCACCACCGCATGGCATTGTTTTAAAGGGTATTTACCTTTGATGATGGACCTCTTACATATATTGCGGTCGCTGGTCATGTCATAAGCAGAGGTAGGGATGAAGAGGTAGTGCAGTGACACTTGATGATGTTGATGTGAAGATTCTATTTCTCGAGAAAAACAAAATTGCGAATCAAATAATTTTATTTTTGTCTCACGTTTCCCCAAGTGTAATTTTCTTGAGTAAGATTCGCAACAACTCTACTCAAACGTAACGAAAAGCAATAACAATCAGAGTAATTGAGGTAAACAAGAGATTTTGCTGTTTTTGTGACACTTTTCAACATAAAACAATGATGATATGATGAGCTGGTACGTACTCGTATGTACCTAGCTTTCTATCCCATTTATAATGGCCAAGCCAATTTCTTGTAATTAGCATCAATTTGTCAACCTCGGTTTAAGACATGACATGGTGTGAGGTTAATATTATGTGTCACTGATTGGTGATGAATGAGGAGAAGCAGATGATGTTTAATAAATAATTATAATTGGCGAAGCACAACCATACTATAATAATTGAGTTTGGGATGAGGATCAGTAGTTCAAAAGTGTCACTTGCTTCTACCTCAAAATTACGGGACACTAAACTGTACCCCTCTTATAAATACTGTTAGATTGGTCTGGTGAATTGAGTGGAATCCCTCCAAAAGCATCCTAACCTAAATTAAGGAAAATTGCAACCGTGGTTGAAATTATTTTTCAGAAAGAAACATCCCATTCGCACCTGGGCTTCTGGTTAATTTTATTTTATTTGTGGGCTAAGCAGGTGCAGGCTATCATGTCAGTCTGTTGACTGTGTCGTCATTCGTCACTGTCACCATCCATCCATCCCCATCATCATCTTCTCCTCAGCTCATCTTCATTTTTCAGAATGGGAATGGGAAATCGTCATCATCACATCATTCATCCCTTCTCATCTGAAAATTATTTAGCCCACAAGTCACACGTTAATTTCCTTCACCTTCTTATAAATCTCCTCACCAGTTCAAATTCAGCTTGGCAAATCTGATCATCCCATGAGCTCTGCTATTGGGACTGGGAAGGGAGCTCAACCATAAAATCTTAGGCTTTTGGCTTTTTTAGATTAGATTTGGGTTTTGAAAAATGAGTGACAGGAACTGTGGCTAAAAAAAAATTGGTAATTATATTAGGGGAAGTGTGCAATCTGCATTTCCCTGCAAAAAACGTGTCCCTTCTTACCCCAGCAACCTAACTTCATTCATGGCAATAGTATTGCCATTTATTCGGTTCCTGAATGTTTCTTCCTTCTTTTTTCAGTGTCATTCGACAAATGAATGGACAGGATGATAATCATTCTTCTTCATCCAACCAAACCTAAAAACCTTTCTTCGCAATTTTTAAAACAAGTCAACTCCATCCCCCGAACATGGTTTAGTGGGAAAACGTGCTCAAGAGAAAAGAGTTTAGCGGATCATAACACAAAAATATGCTTTTTATGATTATGATGATGATGATTCCTTTTCCTTTGCTTATTTAACTGTACTCAATTCCTTAACTATTTTTGAGATGACAGACCGTAAACAATTTTCTACCATTTCATGTCAGTCATTGTAGAAGATGCTCATCTAAGAAACGAGCTTTAAGTTTTTGAGCTAGCATGCCATGTCATGTGTCACTTTAACCAGTTAAGCTAAGCAGCAGTTTAAAAGCATCATCCAACCAAATGAAACATTCTTTAAAAAAAACATTAGTTTTGATGACTGTGATGATAACTCTGAAAAAAAAAACTATATTTTTTCATATTGTTCAGTTGAAACGTGACTAATTTTTGCAGTCTTTCATTGTTACACTACAGCATATATCTTCTGTACGTATGGCTTATCTTACAAGATCCCATTTTTTATATTTCATCATCATCACATCATGCCTAAAATAGACCAAAAAAATTTAAGATGTAATTGCAAAAGATTCATTGTCTTGTCGTGCTTATGACTGAGCATGGTGTTTTGTAACAATGTAATAAAAAAAATCATAATAATAATAATAAGCTCAAGAGTTAAGCCTGAGTTTAGTTAGACGTGCCGAAACACAACGTGGTTTGCTGAGCCTTCGCCAGATATTCATATGAAGCACAGTTGGCACTATATGCTTAGGATAAGCATTACATATTTAAACAGACATTCCCGTTGATATGATAAGCATAGAAAGGGCCTTAAAAGAGAACTTGCAGTTTCACTGAATACATTCTCTCGCTACTTTGTTGTGATCCTGCAGAGTTGAGGCTCTTCGAGTATCCCTTCACTATTCATATGAATCTATGAATTTTAATCATTTACTCATAGACCGCCTCGAGACGCACACGGCGAATTTTGGCAAAGGAACCCAGTCAGGTAGCAATCAACTAAAATGTGTAATGTGAGACTTTTCCTGGAGGAGTTAATTAAGATTTAGTTCGTGCCTGAACAGTGTTTTGGCATCAGTACAGTCAAGTTAAAAAGTGATTCAAGTCATTAAACAAAATTAAAGTTTTTTTTTGCTGAAAAATGTGGCCAGTTTTCCTTTGCACTAATCAATCCTGTAAAATATATCCCACGTGAAAAATTAAATCAATTTTTGCAAAAAATTAAAAAGTGATTATTGTGACGAGGTGATTAGAGCAGTAAACTGGCAGTTGTACTAAATAGTAAAGTACTAATTAGCTCTGAGGGATGCCTTCATAGTGCGCTCATCCGCAACTCTACAATTATAAATTATTTAAAATCTCGGTGGAAGCTTCAGTGAAAACTTGTCAAAAATGTCGCTGGAATTCGAGCCGATCGAGTTGGTCTACTTCATCCTGGTCATAGTGGCCCTCGGATTTGCCCTATTCTTCTTCATTGTGAGTTTAGCCGTCTGCTGCTCCTACATGAGGAGTGGATTCGAAGTGACCAATACAGAAGATACTCTGGCTACGAATGATAGCTCTTGCGATGGGTAAGATTGAGATATGAATTCATATTCTGTAACAATCATTTTTTCTGTATAGAAATACGTGCTTGTTCTTATATACTGTAAATCTTAAGTATCCGAAAAATTACCCAATTTTCACCCCCAAAAAATTCATAATTAACCTGAAAATTAAAAATTCAAATATTCACGAACTATAATAAAAACTGTTATCTTTAGAAGGAAAAGGAGGGAATTATATCGCGTGTTAAAAAAATCCCTCTAAAATAACATGGTTCTGTTGAAGGACTTACTTGTAAGGGCCTTAGGGGAACAGCTATAAAAAAAAAATCGCAGATTTTGCTAGCTAGCATTTCGGACACTGTACCTATGTAAAATTACTCATAGCCCATATTACTCGTTCGCAGATGCAGTAGACATTATATATCCCAGATTACTTTATATATACTTTTTTTTAAATCGCCTATAACGCTACTATTTTACTCTCAGGTTTACACCTAATAAAAACGGAGTCTGTATTTTTATACCTATTTATGGTACAGTGATTGTACCGTGTAACCTGGGGTGTACCCCTTCAAGAGCCGGTCGAGAGCTTCAAAAACAGTTTTCCTAGATGAATGGGATTGATAAAATGAATGAATTAATGAATGAAAACAATTTTATGGTTTAAAGTTTAAATATAGCTACAATTTAGAATGTTATAAAGTGGAGGTTGGAATATATAGGACTATAAAATTGAGTGTAGGTATTTTAATTGACTTGCTAATGATTTTGAAACCAGAAGTAAAGTTATAACTAACGAACAAAAACACGCCACAAAGGTCCCTATTTTTACTCTCAGTTTCTCCTCCTCCACAGCCAGCCCTTATCAAAGATCGCGATCAGAATAATCTATCGCTAATAATTTCAAATTATTAATCAGTGTGAAAATTAACAAGGCTGACCTCAGGGGAGGAACATGTTCGAAGAAAATAATAAACAAAAACAATCAAAATAATGAATAAATAAATAAATGACACTTCAAAATCCAACCTCCAACTTGAACTTCTGTTTGAATATGTTTGTTTATTACAAAACATGTAAATTAAAATAATTAAAATTCTACTTGTTAATCGCGTGATTGATGATATGATGACTTGATGTACGTGTTAAACACGTTGTTATTGAATAATCGATGCAGAACTGATTAGCAAAAAAAGATTAAAAACAATCTGAGATAAAAATCTAACTCTGACTTTTCTTTTTCTTGTGTTATTTTCCGCAGACCTCAAATAATATCAGTCGTCTCGACGGACCCTTCGTCCTTCGATAATGACTCGGACTGCACAGAGTACAAGACCTACCTCTCCACACCCAACTATAACCGTTTCGCTGTGGAGGATCCCCCACCAAAGTATGACCAAATATTCTCATCCAAGTTCAATACATTTTACTGACATAAGTGTTTTTAAATTAAATCTAGTAGGATTTAGATAATTATTTTGTAAAAATCGCATAAAAAATAGTTTATTATTACGAAAAGTGTAAACAATATTTACTGCCAAAATCATAGATTTTAACTTTTTTTAAAATAACAACTGTGTCTAAATACCATGTAATTAGGATGAATGATGATGATTGATGGCCCATTAATCTTGACAAAAATTACGCAATAAGAGTTTTTTTTAACGGTTGCCGTTCATAGTTCAAGAGTGTGAAGAAAGGTGTGTGGATGAAATGAATGTACCTGCTCGATATAGTAATAGATCGACTGATTGACGATTTAACAGGATTTTGTGATACGTAAAAAATAATTATCATAATTAAGCATTTCATAAGTTTTAATAAGTTTATTGTACGATACGATACATGACAATTGATATACCTTAAATATCTTGTAACAGCTTTATATATTTTTTTAACTTAAAAATTAATTACATCATCATCAAATTCTCTATTTACTAAATAATTATTTTACTTGTTCAAAGACTGGATAGGAAACATGTATGAAATGGAGAGGCTCAAGTCTTTTCATTTGCCGATGATCCGAGTTCATTTCTCAAAATGTAATTGTTAAAAAAAGGGAGTCAGTCCACGATTTTCACTATTTTACTTAATTTTAATGATTTTAAATAATGTTCCAGTCTATTTGTCATTGTCCAACGAAATACAAAACTACTACCTATCTACGTTTTATATCATTTCAATAAAAAGAACGCCATAAATACATGAATATAAAAATATCACAGCTCATGAAAAAAAAATCCTTAAAATTCTATCTTGTTAGTTACATTTCAGTCTGGGTGGGATGCATGTATGCAATATTGCAATGTATGTTTCGCATCGTTCATTTCGTTTGTTTGATACGATCGTCTTTGTTGCTTGAAGCGTCCTATCCAACATGGTTTCTGCTCAAATTCCGCAATACTTTTCATACTACGTTATATTACAATATTTTTTCGTTTTCATTTAAGTACTTCTGTCTTAATCTTTGCTACCCTTAACATAGGTGGTGATGTGGGATTTTCACAATGTTCTATATCTAAATCTCTACAGTGGACTAATAGTGTAGTGTTATCTCAGATATTATTTAAATGTGTGGCCAGAATGAGTATTAACCATGCGTAATTGGAGGTGTATTAAGTGCCTTGCACTGATTTATAGTGGTCGGATGCCAAAAAGTCGAGAAGAGATTGGATTTTTGCGTAAGGCCCAGTCAAAGTCACAAATATTATAATATAACAGCCATAGCTTTGCCATAGCTTATATAAAAAGATGTTCAGCAGTGCACAACAGAATTTGTTGCTGTTTACTGTTTACATGAATTCCTGTGATCTGTTGTAAAAAATGCGCAACAGTCAAAGGATTTTTTTAGTGGAATGACCAAAAACAAACAATAAATATTTTAGAAGAGACTCGTTGAATCTATAAAATAAAGATAATAGAATAATGATGGCTGATGATAGTTAGTATTGTACTGACTGACACTTACTTGTACTAAGGTAGTTCACGAAATGTGCGAATGTTTCAAAACAAAAGTCAAGGACAACGTGGCACGAAACGGTTATGACATTGGTGGTGTCGAGTAGATACTATACTAGATCACAGTTAATACAAATAATAATCGAAATGAATATGCCTGCCTATTTGACATACCTACTTATTCTATATTTTACTAGACTATAGTTTATAGGTAATGAGAACGGGGGCAATTAATTCGGATCGATCCTCGAGAAATGTTTTTGAAAGGGCAATATAAAAACGATTTTTAATTACTTTACATTTTAAATTAACGTTGACATTGAATTTTTCGGGGCCCTGTCATAAGAGACTGGTTGCACTTGCTTGTGCTAAAATTACAAAACTGTTTTAGATAAATATTGATATTACATACTAAGGATTATAATAATTTAATTTAACATTCCTAAATGACAATACAATCTCACTGCAAGGTGATGTTTGTTTATTATTCAACAAAACAACGGCTAAAAAAGTCAATATTCATATTCAGTACTAGGACGATACCGGATTTTGGGTTACAAACTTGAAGAATCTGAGTTGACTCCTGAAGTAGATTCGATTCTATTGATTTGGAACAGTTTTATTTTTTACGCTGCAATGCTACTGTTTCCTGCATCACGTGAGTTTCTGTTGACCGCGTAGTTCTTCACAACAGTTTCAACAATGGCCTCCACTTCCATTTCGACTTTGACGGTAATGGTCTGACAATCTTCTGGAATGGAGGATGACAATGGAATCGCCACGGGTGGAAGTGCTGGTGGGGGCGTAAAACTACTCATTCGGTTGGTAAAGATCCCGTGACGATGGTTTGTACACAGAACTTGGGAGAGGAGGGGCTCCATCCGCTCAATCCGATCTTTAAATCTGAAGCGATCTACTGCCATAAACTCCCAGAATAGCTTCCGCGCATTTTTGGATTCCAAGTCGTCCTCGAATTCGATGATTTCCGCCAGACTGTGGTCATTGAAAGACACCTAAATGAACATAATTAACCCAGGCACAGTTAGTTATTATTATAGTGTGGAGGATTGCAAATAGGCATAGGTAAGTAATAGTAATAAAGGTATGTATGACTTAAGTAGGTGACTTCGGACATAACTAAATCCATACCGATTTTTTAAGCTTGCTCTTCGATGGGGATGAAATTGTTGGAGTTGGAGATTCGATGATAGGACTCAGACAAGCCTTCGCCTTCTTCACTTCAATCAATTGTGGTGACTTGCTATCATCCGGATGCTTGGTTTTGGGCATCGTCGTCAGTGATGCAAAACCGTTACAATCTGGCATTTGAGTGTGGTTGGTGGCTGCTCACAATCAATAATGGTCCGGGTCGCTTCGGTTCCGATTAAACTGCTACCACCCTAAGGGGTAGAGATGTTAGACTGATGGTTTCTTCGCTGGTTGGTTTTCTTTTTACTTTTTGCGCTCGAGAATGTAAAGCTGATCTGTGAAGGTAATAGATAAGTTAAATATGATTAGTCATTAGTCCGATGATGGAGTCAGGCCTATAGGTCAGGTTAGCCTCAGTAGTATGCACTAATGTACTTTTAGTTGTTACCTTTTTGATGAAGTTGTTTATAAAGTGATAATCCTTAGTTGACGATCCAGTTGGGGGGATAAGGCCAGCGTCAAATGTAATTGTTGATTATACTACAGACACACTTTATATTTATACGCTCCATTTCGGTCAACAATGCATTGAGTCTTCTGGTTGAGGAATCCGTTTTTACAACTGAAAGTACGACAATTCGAACAGCAGCGACGGCTTCAAAGAAGGTAGCGATGATAGAGGGAAGTAATTATGTTTTGAAAAATGACTGATACTACTATTTGTGATTGTACTTTGATTTTGGAGGTATTGACTAGTTTGGAACATTTTCGTGGACTTTTCAATTTCGAACGAATCAATTTTTAAAAAATTATTTTGATTAAATTATCCAGAATTAATTATTGGGTGTCCACGGTCACCTCAACTTTCAGCTCTCTTTCTATCGTCAACAACCACGGACCACGAAACAACTTTCACCAGCTGTTATTTTCCCTCCTCCTGCCTAATTCACTTCCAGGATGATGCAATATCATGCAATCAGTCGCTGTCCTCTGCTTCTGCCATGCATGCCGGTCAGGAATTGGCTGGTTGTTTGGTCTTGGTGATGCTATGCTGATGTTTCAACGTAAACATAACTAACAATGTTCAACTACTTTTTTCTTCTTAGGTCTTGATCATATGATCGCACTACTTAACTTTCTTAATTAATTACCCGTAGCACTACACTGCTTTAGTACTTTCAGCTTACCTACCACTTACAGACTGTCATATCATGCACAACACATGCATCACATCACAACGCATGCAGTCAACTTCCCATGGACTATTCATGCCTTATCTTATCCTACCTAAATCACATTCATATTCATTTATGATTTGACTAGACATCTCTTTCCACGCATGGATTCTAATTTTTTTTTAACTTAGTTAATTTATTTAATGACTAAAAATATGTAGGCTACACAAACAAAACAACTTTTAAGTATTTAAGAGAGCTACTTTATTCATGGATCTACAAACAAATACAACAAAAAAGTATACTACATACGAATTAATTTAAACAATGTTTGATAGAAGAAGAATTTAAAACAATAATTATTTTTCTTGAAGAGAAGATGAAGATAATTGTTTACAAAACTACATATTATCTTAAGTATAATCCAAGTTGTATGAAAAATGAAAAGTGCCTACAATAATCTTACTCCAGAACTGCATTGCGCAACCGCAACTTACTACAATACTCATCTTACAATACGTTACATACGAATTGTAAGTATGATACAATGCAATGTAACATTTTTTTTACATTTTCCAAATTATATATTTTTCACCTTACATAGAAAGAGGATAATTTACTTACATTTTTTGAATAACAAGTAAACAAAATAATTTTACTTTAACAGAGAACATGGAACATGACAAAAGTAAGTTTAAGGTCTTTCTTCACTTCCACAGAACCAGTCAACAAGGTGAAGAATCATTGGAACAGTCAAAGAAAATAGCAGAAGACTGAAAAACGAATAGAAGAAAATACTTCACTCCAATTATAAAGACAAAGAATAGGAATAAAAACTACAGGAATTATTGTATATGTATTATTATATTAGTCGTTCTCTAGTTAGTAATGCCAGTAATCTACTTCAAGGGTTGGTATACATCAAATTAATTCAACTAGGCATACTGGATGGAACGAGAACAAATCATACGATACGTATGATAAAATCAATTCATTTCATTTCTCAATTTATAGGATTCGTTTTTTAACGAGGGGTGTTACGACGTTTCTTGTAAGCTGGAGGAGCACAACCTACAGAGCTTCCTCCAACGGTTGGAGTTGGTGAGCTTACACTAGGAAGCTGAGAGGCGTCGGTGCTGCTGGGAATCCCATATCCCATATAGGGCAACGGAATATAGTTAAGATTCAGGCCTGCTGCTGCTTGTTGGTAGTTCTGGAAGAGTGGGTAGGTTTGCTGTGTGAGTGAGTTTGGTGGATACCAATAACTCATTGCAGGTTGACTGTACTGATACTGGGCCTGTTGTTGGGCCTGGATCTGGGTCTGACTCTGGCTGAACTGATGCTGAATGTAATTTACCGAATCTGGATAGGAGGAGGAATACCCCGCGTCACCCGCGGACGTTGAAGGGTACTGCTGCTGGGATTGAGGCTGAAGCTGGCCCGGTTGAGGAATTCTCTCCTTGCTCCATGCCACTTTGATCTGGTTTGCACCGATGAAGGTTTGATCCCTGTCCATTATAGCTCGAACGGCAGAGGATTTGTTCGTGAAAGTTACAAAGCCGAAGCTCTTTTCCGGGAATGGTTTGACGGTCAAAATAGGCCCATACATGTTGAACATTCGAATCAACCCTTCTTCAGATAATCCTTGAAGTCTTCCAACGAAGATGGTACTATTGTTGGGTCCTGTTAGATTGGACACAGCATTGAAGTCAGATGGAGTATCAGGTTGAGAAGCAGTAAATTCCTGGTCATAACTGCGCGTGTACTGGTAACGCTTTCGTTCCTGGAAGTAGGATGGTTTCCGCTGCGCCCAGTTGACTGTTATTGTTCGTTTTTCAATCCAGGTCCCATGCATCTCTCGAATAGCAGCCTCTGCAGCTTTGTAAGCGTCGAATGTTACAAATCCATAGTTTTTAGATTTTGAAGTCACAGCATCTCGTACAACACGGCAGCCATTGATGATTCCGAACTTCGCGAAATGATCCTTCAATTCTTCTTCGTTCATATCTGGACCAATGTCCCCCACAAAAACCGAGTACCCATTCCGACCCGAGTATTGATCATTCCAGGTTCCTGACGTTTTGGATGGCGACAAATAACCCTGAGGATGCGCCCAGTTCACCCTGATTTGGTTCCCTAAAAGTATCCGACCACCCATTGCAGCCAGTGCCTTTTCTGCTTGGCCACGTTCTTCAAATTCGACGAATCCATATGGCTCCGACGGATAGGACACCTTGATCAGCTTACATGACTTCACCACACCGAAATCCTTGAATAATGCAGTAAGCAGTTCTTCCGTCACTTCTTTCGTCAAATTCCCAACGAAGATGGTACTTCCAGTCTTTTCATCAGCTTTACTATTAGAATTGTTTTCTTTCCCCTCTTCTGCAAGAACGGGAGAAGTATCAGGCCTCGTAACCTCCATCGTGTCCAACAGTACCACACGCTCAATCTAGTAAAATACATAAAAATAAAAATAATAAAGTTTCCCAAAGTAATACTTCCGCTTTCAATAGTGATTGATAACATGTACGTCTACGTCGAACAAGCGACTTGCATTTGCATCAATACACAATTACAATCAAGTTACGAACTACGAGTTATAGCTGATTCTCAACTTTGACTTACCTTTTCACTTTCAATCCTACGACCACTCCACCTCCTGACCTGCTTCTTCTAATTACAATTTGCTAATTGTAAATGCTTAGTAGTCTGGTTAGCTGACAACTGAAATAAATGAAATGAGTACCGAAAAAAATAAATAATATGTAATATAATTAAACTTGCAGTTACGTAAAAAAAAAAGTAAACCAACAATGACATTTTCCACCGTTTCACTCACCTATTCGTTGTGGTGTGACTGCTTGGAGAAAGAAAGCCCAGCTGACTGGACGATCAATGATAACTGATGAATTGATGGTTGCAGAGAAGACGTCGTCGTCGTCCCATCCAAATCCCAGATATCCTTTATTGTAAATTAGACCTACTAAATTAAAATGAAATTGATTTGATGATTAATTACTAAACTCTCGACATTGGACTGGATCTGGACTGAAGTAGTCAACTTTAAATTCAAATTCAAATCATTGTACTTCCTTTGTCCTTCCCTAATACCTTGAATTGCAATTAATTAATCTTAATTACTGAATCCAATACTATTTCTTCTTTCATCTGATAACCCAAACCAGGAATTCAACAGGCTTTGACTTAATTACCAAAAAGATTTGATTTGATTTAACAAAATATCATACTTACCGGAGAAGGAGAAGTAGTGCGCTCAAGATTAATCCAAGTCCACCCACCACCACCACACAATCCAATTCAACCACCACACCAGAGACCAAAAACTGCAATAACAGCCGTTTTCAAATGTAAACAATCAAAATCCACCAAACAAGTTAATTATTTTTTCTCACACCACCACCTTCAGTTAATTTAATTACTTGCAGCAGTGAAGTCAAAAATTAAATTAGTTCACTTCCGGAATCTAGTAAGCAGATGATACGCGAAGATTGAGGATATCGACTGGGAATGAAAATGCAAAAGAAAAAATCTTCCAACCGCAAATTAAGGAAACTTGGAAAATTCAATTCTCCCGCTTCTAAAAACCTGGAAAGCTTCAATATTCAAATTCATTTGTTGAGCCTCACTTAATTTCAATGACCCCACGTTAGTTCATCGTTCTGGGTGGGTGGCGATGATGCGCAGATGCAGAAACGTTTCTCGGCGTTTTGTTGTCTTTGTTGAGAATTGATTGGGAAGAAGAAATGACTTCCAGTCTCCGCGTTGACTGGAGCTGGAGGTTCGACTGTTTATCTTCGTCATGAATTCGTCTTGTTGAAAAAATTATAACATGAAAAATCCAAATTTTATGTCGTATACAAATTTATTTTTAAAATTATTTGCATAATAATGCATATTAGTATGAAAACAGTGCAGACCAATTGGTTCGTGGTGGGTGGGATGAAGAAAACGGGAGACTCGACTCCTCCTAGAGGGGACTTCGACTGACTGTGGGGGGAATAAATATCCTAAAAACAAATTATGCCTGCAATAATATAATAAGTCATATTATGGATGTTGTTTTGGATTTTATGCTAATTTTTAGTTTTCCTGTGTGTTCATGTACATATGCATTTCATTTGCATATATTAATGTCGGTGGCTGGACACTGGACGGTTCCTAAAAGCCGTTCCCAATCCATCCATCCTGGGGCACTGTGATGCATTCCTGAAAACAATATGATGCTAATACAAGATAAATGCAATTTAATGTTAATGATTAAATTAGTAATATCAATATCACATCTCATTTTCGACTTTGTCTTTACTGTAAATCCAAGATATTTTCACTATGGCGATTGCCCTTTACCTAGGTAAGCTTACTTTGTGGAGAAGAGTGCGGGACCGATG
>JAQIWX010000380.1:0-17962 GCA_034696785.1 Lepidocyrtus cyaneus | reverse complement strand
TAGCTTTGTCACTGGGTAGTAGTATCATTTCATCTTCATCCATCCACATTCTAAATGCACACTACTCCACACCACCACCGTCTAGGTCTTCCATAAAAGAAGCAAGAAGAAAAAAGAAGCCAAGCTAAAAGTGGCGGCGCAGCACCTAAAGCTCTCCTCCACTAGTCCACTATACTCCACCGCACCATGCATGCATGGTGCCCCATACCACTACTACCACCGCCGCCGTCTTATGTTCTGCCTCATCTCTTCTAGTCCTCCTCCTCGCTACTTTAAAAACTAAACCTAGTCAAAGGAATTAGAAACCAAAAAATGTATATTTTTTTCCACTCATTCTCCTCAATCCTTTCTTTTTTACCAAACCAAGCAAGCCTCATTTACATTGCATGCATTAACGAGATACATTCCAGTACCCAATCCAGGTTTGGCTACGCTGCGCTATAGCAAAATCCAACGCATCATCATATCATCATCGTCACGGGACACGGAGGAGAGAGAGGAGGAAAACAACAACGCTTTTACATTTTCATATTTTACTACTTGCTTGCGTAGCGTAGCAGCATTAGCACTAACACAAAAGAAAGACTCCTTCTCCTTTTTATCAATATCAATCTAGCTGAAGAAACGAACATGAACATGACGATGCTGATGATGATGTCAGTAAAAATAAAAATGCATTACATGCCATACATCCCCATTCCCAACCATATCCTCAAAAACACGTAGAACAAATGACCGGACTGAATACGAACTCAACTGGAAGGGACGTCTAATCATCATTCCTCATCCTCTGCATGTTTCCCCATATTTATTCCAAGAGGATGCAGGAGGGTATGCATGGACGCTCTGGCTCTGGACTGAAATAAAAACGACGAAAAAGTGCTTTTATTATCAACAGACTTGAACAGAGGACCCAATTCCAACTCACAAGCCTCGAGTTGTCTTGTCTACCTTTTTGCGATGCATTTGTTGGATTTTGTGTGGTTTTTTGTGAGATTTTGAGGGGTATTCAAACTGAAAGAATGCATGATTCAGTACAGGGGACGACGAGAAGGCAACGGCTATGACTTAGGGATATGGATGGATTATTGCATAGGGTTGTTGTTGGATGATATAGAGAGAGAGAAAAAGCATTTTTTTTTATGGCTGGATCGAGTGCATTTAGCAGTTCAGCATTGTAAAGAGGGAGCAGAGATGAGAGGAAGATAGAGAGACGCTTTTAATTTTAGTTGGAACTAGGTTTTCCTCGGTAATACATAAAGGAAAAGCATGTACGGGAGAGTGCATTTAGTAAACTGCATAACAACGATCATCAAATCATCACCCTAATCTTAATAATAATAATTGAGAATGATAAGGAGGGCTCATTAAAAAAAATACCTGCTGGGGTTTGATTAGCGAGCTACGTTTGATTTCGACTTTAACGGGGGTTTGGGCGGGTAGATGAATTTCAAATTGGAGGTTGCCTGGTAATCTGCAGTTGGAAGCGGTGGAGGGGATTTTACATGGAATTTTAGCAAAATTGGCGGCGGAGACTGAGAAGGGGATTGAGAGTTCCAACAACGGGTTTCGAGTTGAGAAAAGGGGTGAAAAGTTCAACAACCAGGGGAAGCGGGACTGCCTTTGCACAATATTATGTAATGAAAAAGCCAGTTAAAAAAGTTAGTATCAACTCCTTACCACCTATCACTGAACACCGCGCTGCTGTTGGTCTAGCGAGTGATGAAGATGGGTGAAGTGGTAGAGGACGTCAACATTAGTCAGCAGCACCTGCAGGTTGCCTCATCAGTGGTTGTGGATGATGATGAAGAGGAAGATGATGCTGCTAATGAGAGGGAGGTGAAGGAGTACGTCCAGAGGTTAAATACGCTGTTTGAAAGCCCGCAGGAGAACAGCGATACTGGTAGTGGGGAGGCGGCGGAGGCTGGGAAAAGTTCGGGGTGCCGGGGGGCGGTCTGCCCCTTCAGTGCACTCCTTCCCAGGCACGTGAACAGAAGGAGGAAGCTCCTGAACAAGAAGCATTTGCAGTTGTTGAAGCAGTCCAGCTTGCTAGGGAACCTCCAGTCCCAGTTGAAGGCGAAGAAGGAGTTTGAGGTGAAGTTTTTGGAGGGGATCTACGTTCGAAATGTTTTGTTTCAAAGCCTGCCACATCTGCCGATCACGGACTCTCCCCCTGGAAACAGCACGTGTGGAACTAGTAATGATAACAGTAGTAGTAGTAGTAAGAGGACGTTAAGTAAGAAGAGTAAGGCACGCGGTGCCGTTCCGCAACCGAGTGGGATCTCGGAGTTTAGACCTTACTGTGGTGATTGGTTCAACTGTTTAAAATCGAAATCGATGAATGAGCGTGAGCCCAACCATCTCCTTCAAGTAGCGTATGATAATTTTGTGACGAGGGACGCCAAGGCGTTGTGGCTGTCCACGCAGCCCAAAAAAGCTCGATCTCCAACTACTCCAGACAAAGGCTCCGTTGTGCAACCGCAGGTTGAAAGTAGTAAAAGTGGCGGTGTGTCCGCCGACTCCCGGCCTGTGAACTCTAACTCTGTTAACTCTTTGTCCAGTCTTGTTTCGGAAACGAAGCCGGAACCGGTGACATCTATTCCCGCATCATCCGAGACAGAAGAAAAGAAAGCTGAAGTTTCTTCAGGTGCTGCTGCACCGGCATTAGTGACTTTACGATCGCTGGATGACGTCAAAGTGCCGAAGGAGGAGAGTAATGCTGTGTCCCACAACCCAGCAACGTCTACTAGAGCTGCAGCTGTAGATGAGAGAAAAACTGCTCCTGTGACCCCATCGTCCACTCCCAAACCAGAATTAGAAAAGGGCCGCAAGTCTGCAGGACAGTCTTCACCAACGGTGAGGAAAGCTGCAGATACTTTGAAGGCTGGGTCTAATGTCAGCTCAAATCTTAGCGAGTTAAGTGTTAAATCTGTGATTTCTGAAAATACGGACTCATCTTCCTCAACTAGTACCAGTGTTAGTAGTAGTAGTTTAAATGAACCTCTCAGTATTGGACGCATCTCTGTGAACTCTCCGGCAAGTCTTGTAAGGGGTGCAGCTAACAACGGTAGCAACATTAATAGTTCAAGTTACACAAACGCTTCAGCAACCCCCGGTAATCATGGTGGGGGTGTGAGGGGTAATAAGAAACACACGCCTGCCCCAAAACCTCCAAAGAAGTACTCGGAAAAGATGAAGGCGGAGGCTTCGGTGCTCCAGCGAATTTCGGAGCTTCAAAAGGAGGGCATGTGGTGGGAAAAACGCCTTCCTAAAGTTTTTGAGCCTCCCCGAACGAAATCACATTGGGACTATTTACTCGAAGAAATGACCTGGATGGCTTCCGATTTTGTCAATGAGAAGAAGTGGAAACGAACTGCTGCGAAGAAGGTAACCGCTCGATTATTTCCCGTTTTTGTAAAAGTGGAAGGTTGGCAAAATCTGTTTTATTACTTCAGTAAAATTTATCAATGGATTAATTTTTATTTTCAGTGCGCTCGGATGATCGAAAAGTATTTTCACGACAAGGAAGTGAAGAGGATAAAAGCTGAGAAGGAGGAAGAGGTTCGAAAGAGGAGGACGGCAGGGACGATTGCAAAAGTCGTGCGGCAGTTTTGGTCCAACGTTCAGACAGTCGTTGAATTCAAAGAACAGACCATTATTGAAAGCTTGAGAAAGAAGGCACTGGACCAAAAGTTGAGCTACCTTGTGAATGAAACTGAAAAGTTTTCTGAGATTGTAGCGCAGACATTTACAGCAATAAGTAAAAAGACTGGAATTGAAACTGTCACTATTAAATCCGAACTAGAAGATTCCGACGATCCTGAACCATGCGTAGCCAAAGCAACAAACGAAAAACCGTTTGAGCCGGTGACAGAAATGAAGAAGGAAGAATCGGATTCCCCATGTCCTGCTGCAGCAGTTGAGGAAGATCAGGATATCGAGTTTCTTCCAAGCGGTTCCGAGTCCGATGTAGATGATACAATTGCTGAACAGGAGGCTAAGGAACGAGCGGACGATCATAAAGTTGAGCTGGACGAATTGGAAGAAGAAAATAATATGACCTATGAACAAATCGTCGCTAAATATGCCAAATACTTACATAATCCTGATGCTTACAAAGTGCCTACGGCAGAGCCCAAAGTGAAGCCACAAGAAGGTCGCATAATGACAAGAAGAAGAACCATGTCCGGCAGACAAACCAGAACATCCAGACGACGAGGGCCGGCGAAAGTAGTGGAGTCAGATATAGAGACTGATGTAGGTGATACAAGCAGCACGGAAGAGGAATCCCAAGACGAGGACGCTGCTTCTGAAGCTGATAGAACTGGTGATGACCTTGCGTCTCTTCTTAAATCCATTTCATCTGATACAAGCCAGACGAAAAACCAGGAGGAGGAAACCAATAAACTTGCCGATTTAGCCGAATCCTTCAAACCGAAAGGATACACGCTTTCGTCGACAACAGTGGTCACCAAGGTCCCACATTTATTACGCCACACGTTGCGTGAGTATCAACACATCGGTTTGGAATGGCTCGTTACAATGTATGATAAGCGGCTGAATGGCATACTTGCAGATGAGATGGGATTAGGTAAATTGAGTAGAGTAATTAACTAGTTTCAATTTAACATTAGGGATTAAATTAAATCTAATATCTCCTTTCGTACATATCAAATCTACATATTCTAAATACGACATATTTATTTTATTTGACAGGTAAAACAATTCAGACCATCGCTTTACTAGCCTACCTGGCGGTGGAAAGGTGCAACTGGGGCCCTCACTTGATCATTGTCCCTACTTCTGTTATGCTGAATTGGGAAATGGAGTTTAAAAAATGGTGTCCCGGTTTCAAAATACTCACCTACTATGGGTCGCAAAAGGAAAGAAAGCTGAAGCGTTCGGGATGGACTAAGCCAAATGCTTTCCACGTATGCATCACCTCCTACAAACTGGTCATTCAGGATCACCAAAGTTTTCGTCGGAAGCGCTGGAAGTACCTTATTTTGGACGAAGCTCAGAACATCAAGAACTTCAAATCTCAGCGGTGGCAACTGCTTCTGAACTTTAACACCCAACGGAGGCTACTTCTGACCGGAACACCCCTTCAAAATAATCTGATGGAACTTTGGTCTCTACTTCATTTTTTGATGCCAAATGTCTTCCAGTCTCATATGGAGTTTAAAGACTGGTTTTCTAACCCAATGTCCGGGATGGTGGAGGGGAGCCAAGAATATAATGAAGACATTGTTCAAAGGCTCCATAAGGTACTGTAATTTATTTAGATAAAGCTAATATTTTAAGTTTGATTTAAAGTTGTTAAGGTCAAGGTCTAAATAGGTTACATAATATCTTTGTTGTTATAATACTAATTATGTATTGTGAATTTATGAATGTTTTCAGGTTCTACGTCCTTTCATTTTACGTCGAATGAAATCTGAAGTAGAGAAGCAATTGCCTCAGAAGTATGAGCATGTCGTCATGTGTTCTTTGTCAAAGCGTCAGCGCTTCCTGTACGAGGAGTTCATGTCACGTAGCAAGTAAGTAATATGACATAATATATCATATATATAAATTATTAATTGCTGGTTGTAGTTAAAATTCGTTTAACTTTTGTTTCTTCGTTTTTAGAACAAGGGATACATTAAATCAAGGCAACTTGCTGAGTGTGATAAATGTGCTAATGCAACTTCGGAAGGTTTGCAATCATCCAAACCTATTCGAACCACGACCAATTGTATCACCGTTCCATACAGAGGGTATTAATTACGACTTGCCTTCTTGTACCTGGGATATACTGAGGGCAAGCCAGGAGGACTCATTTGTAAGTTTCTGTTAATCTCATTGTCCGAGTTAAAAATTATTGGTTATGATGGTAGGTCATCGTTATTAATTGTATGTTTATTTGTTTAGCACCAGAGTTTCCCTCTTTTCACCATTTCCAACCCGAGGTATTCCTACAGTGAGTATTTGGCGCGTCGTATTGGGGAATTGACACCATTGTTTGCCTACAATCCGGATGAAGAACGGCGTTATGTGGTGATGAATTACGAACAGTGCGGAGACGCTGCTCAACCTCCGGCCAAACGAATAAGGCGCATAGTAAATTTAGTAAAGAGTGAACCCCCGCCATGTCCCAGAATGGACGTCCCCACAACATTTTTCATATCGACTGGCAAACCGGAACGAGTCCTACGAGATCCGGACTTCGTTGACTGTCTTAGAAAAGATGCTAAAAGCAGGCAAGCCACTGCAAAGGTACGAGAGTATATAAACTAATTAAAAATATTTTTGTGGGTATCTCTAGCAATTTTTAAAAACAATGAGAGTGACGTGTATTATTAATATTTTTAGGCTGATAAAGATGAGGGATCTCAGAAAACGCCGGACCCTTCTAAAAATAATGCAAAATTGAACAGTCGGTCCAGCAAACCCCTTGATTGCAATTCAAGCAAACCTCTAATAGATAGTAAGTCCAGCAAACCCCTTGTCGTTGATTTGTCGGATACGGAAAAGGACGGTTCCGCTAGTGACAGTGATGTTGAAGTCGTACATGTAAGGAAACGTAAACTCCCAAGGTCCAGGTTCAATATGACAGCCCGATTGCGAAAGATGGGATGTTCCGTACCTGATTTTGATTTAGTAAGTTGACTGCATTTAATTAGATTTATAGTATAATGCTTTCCCTAATTTATGGGGCATCGTATACTGCAATTACGGTGAACCTGACAAATATGGGATAGATGAAGGACTGTTTATAACTGACCTATTAATTGTATGCTATACATTAACGGGATCAATTGGACAGTACACTATGCATCAGCTTCAATTTCATGAATTCGGAGGAAAAAACACATAAACTAATTAAAAATCTTTACTTTAACAGGATTTTATCCAAGAGAGGACGCTGCAAGATCGTAAAGCCGTGGTGAATAATCTGAATAAAGTTAACTGGACCCGTTGTAGTGTTCATACATTTGCTGATCAGCACCTTGTAGAAAAATGTACAATTGTAGGAACGCTTCCCCCTGTAAGACTGACAAGCAGAAGGACTAAAATCAAATTTCGCCGGTCAATACTTTCAATTGAGACTCCTCGTGATTATTCCAAGCAAGGCTACTTCAATTTTGGCTTCAACGAGATAATGAAGATGGTTAAAATTCGACAGGAATGTCCAGAACTGATCCATCACCCACTTTTGATGTGGTCAATGACAAGACATTTAGACTCCCTTGTCCTCACTCCGGAAAGTAGACTGAATGAGCTCATGAGTTTGTTGAAACGATATGTGATGTATATCCCCTCTGTTAGTGCTCCTTCCTTGGAAAGTCGTCTTTACAGACCGTCGTCATCTTATCATTACTTCAATCACCTCAGGCAAACAGATGAGTACAAGGTTAAATTCTTTCATTCTACCGAAATTATTCATCCGATTGTGTCAAGAATGCTGACGCAGTTCCCGGACCCCCGGCTGATTCAGTACGACTGTGGGAAACTCCAAACTTTAGATACGTAAGTTCCCGATGAAAATGATTTGATAATCTAAAGGTAAAAAGTGGTATTTGTGGTTTTGTAGCAAATTTTAAACAAAAAATGTTTGGGTTTCATTTTAGGTTACTCCGTCGGCTTAAAACAGGAAACCATCGAGTATTAATTTTCACACAAATGGCTAAGGTGCTGGACATCTTGGAAGCGTTTCTCAATTATCATGGTCACACCTACTTGAGATTAGACGGGGCAACCAAAATAGACCAAAGACAGCTGCTGATGGAGCGATTCAATGCGGACAAGAAGATTTTCTGCTTTATTTTGTCCACACGATCTGGAGGGATTGGAGTCAACTTGACAGGAGCTGATACAGTTATTTTCTATGACAGTGACTGGAATCCTACGATGGATGCTCAGGCACAGGATCGTTGTCACCGAATTGGACAGACCAGAGATGTGCACATTTATCGGTATGAACTTTACATATCACTCTCATATCACAACAAGTGCTTAGCAAATTCAGCAGTTAGTTCAACATACGTACCTCAATTAATTATCACAATGTTTTGTTACTAGGTTGGTGAGTGAGAAGACAGTAGAGGAAAATATTCTCAAGAAGTCCAATCAGAAGAGGTTACTGGGGGAGTTAGCAATCGAAGGGGGTAAATTTACAACGACATACTTCAAGCAGGTTCGTAAAGGAATTCAATTGCTTCAATTCAATGGCTAGCTAATATTTTTATAACTCCAAATACAAGTAGTACTAATTTGCCAATCATTCATCTTCTTTTCTAGCACACAATTCGGGATCTTTTCACAATTAATGAGAAAGATAATGCTGCCGAAAGACTGAATTCGTGGGATAACGATCAGAAATCTCCTGAAAGTAGGCTACAGAGCAATGAAGACGAAGACCACACATCGTACAATCCGGTGGAACTCCAGCGATCACCAGAAAAGAAACGTAATGAAATGCATACAATCGAGTGTGCTCTGGCTGCTGCGGAAGATGAAACAGACGTCCAAGCAGCTCAAACTGTTCATGCCGAAGCGGAAGCTGAGATGGCGGAATTTGATGAAAATCTTTCATTAGATGCTTTAGATGCTGTAAGTTTATCAATACTGTTTTAAACAAAACCGAAACTTATTTTGTGTGGACTGTCGTTCAAAGTAATATTGATAATTTGTTTATTGTTTTAGGGGAAGTCCGGTCCAAATAAGTTTGAACTCGAGTTTCAGCAAATATTTGATCAGGTTAATATATTTTAGTTCTTATCCAATTATATCACTTTTTATTCCCTTGGGCTCGTGTTGAATGGTTGATTGCAATCATTTGTTTTTATTACTAATTTAGCTCACGGATGTTGAACGCTATGCCATGCGGCTCATGGAGTCTACGATTGATGATTGGTCCAAGGAAACTGTCGCCCAAGCCCAGAAAGATTTGGAAGAACAAAAACTAGCGTGGGAGATGCAGCAGCAAAAAACTGCTTCGATGGAAATGAAGATGGACGTTGACGTTGACAGCTACACTGAAGACGTGTTAACATATTCCAAGGGGGTTGATCCAATGTCCCAGGTGAAATATTGTCTGCCTACCACTGGGGTTATAAATGGTGGTTATAATTCTATAGCTACGAAGTCCTAAATTGGAGAAGAAGAAAACTGTTTATAAGAAAAGAATTTTTAAAAATTGACAAAAAGGAATAACAAAAAGATAGAGTAATTCTTTGCAGCAAACAAAGTCCAAAGTGCTCAGTAATTTACAGTATGGTTCCGCTCATAACAGTTTCATATCCGGGTTTCATTCGTTAGGGTTCTGGAGTCATTTACTTTTTACATAGCTCATGTAATATAAAACCCTACTACAAAAATCGAAATATTAGCTAATTTTTGTCACAACACACAGATCTAGTTGATGTACTGATTGCCTAATGAAATAATTATAGATCTTATTAATTGCTGAAGGATAAAAGTGTTATGGGAATATGTTTAACTGGCCCAGTTACGAAGTGAATGGTAGTGTGGTGACTCCTTATCTGTTTTTGAATCAAAGTATTACGACGCATACCTCTTTAATGCATCTTAATACTGTGAAATTGCTGGGCATTTTGTTTTGCTGTTGTTAAAATTAGGTAAATTCTTTGAATTTAACGCTGTTGTCTATTTCGATTTTTGTAGATGTGGGTGGCGCAGTGTGGGAATGTTGAGCAGGAAATGCTATTTCCGGTAAGGGCTGTTTTATTACTCATACCTCATACTGAATTTCATGATGCATTTAGTCGCATACAATTTTAATCATCATGCTGGTTCATTCCATGCACGTTTCAAGATTTATGAGCCTCCAACACCGCCTCATGATGAAATGGATGTGTATTTTGATTCGACGCTGGGCTACCTGTATAGCTACGATATTATGACTGAAGACGAATTGCCGCCCGTATACATTCCGAAGCATCCTAAAAAGCCACCTCCAACTCCCGTTTCCCCAGTTCCAAAACCCGAGGTTAACAAGACTCCAGAACCTATCAAAGACGTTCCTCCAGAGGTCATCGATCTGGACAGTGATTCTTCTCCTACCAAGAAATCTCCTAAAGTTGGTCGACGGGAGGATCCAATATTTGCTCCCAAATCTCTTTTTGATCGCCCTTCACCAGCCATGGCGAAGATTCGAAGAGACTTGCGTTTACAGCGGTATAGCTGTCGGCCGGCAACCAACACTCCAAAGACCCTTGGTCCTGGATCTATCACGTTTCCTATCGTCCCTCCGGGTACTCAAAAAACTCCTGCACCGCCAACACCAACAGACTGTCCTGAGTGGACTTATGCCGAAGACAACGTTTTACTACAGGTAGGTATTGTACATGGTTACACCAAATCAACTGATCAAAGTTCAAGCAAAACCCACTATCTTATGTTCAAGCAAGTTTCAATTATTTTGCAATTAAAATTTGTACAGTGCGTGCGCAACAACCAGGAATTGCCTCTCAATCTCATGCTAATCAATTTGGCTCAAACGGCTAATTGGGATTACGCCCAAGAGTGTGTGAATGCTGTAAGTAACTACCCACGGACCTGGAAACAATGCAAATGGAGGTTAGTCTAGTGTTTATTCCTGTTTAGTCGGCCATTCTGCGTCCAAATTGAGTTTGCAAACTATAAATAGGGGATTGTCTATTTTTAACAGGTTCGAAAATGTAGTAGCTCCAAGAGAGGAGGGAAAGTTACTGTACGATTCAACCTCGTCATGTGACCCTGCATCCCCATCTGCAGGGAAAAAGAAGAAAACCAAAGCTTTCATTAAAATCACTCCACCGTCCCCTTCAAAGACTGCTAAGAATGTGAAATTGTCTCAGCTAATTCTACAAGATAACAATAACCAAATGAAAAAGGTATTTAGCAATAAGTTCGACACCATCAAGCAAATCGCAAATAGACGGGCCCCAACCACAAAACCAGCCAGTCACAACCCACAAGTGAAATCAAACAAGCACTCCCAGATAATCACGGACTTTGGAATAAATTTTGATAATCCACTTGCTGCCACTACCATTGCTCAAACCCGGTACGACAGAATTCAGTTGGAAAGGAAGAAGCTTGAAATGGCAAGACAACAACAAGCGGCTGCTGTCGCAGCATCCGCATCCGGCGCAACTCCTTCCTCAATAGCAGGCGTTCCAACAGGAATAATTGGCAGTGGACCGGCTGCCGTGGCAGCCGCAATGTCTGCCGCCAATCCAAATGGAAATCAGAAAGCTCGGGGGACGTTTACGCAAATTACTGTGCCCGGCACTATCGCTCCAATGGTTATACAATCTAATAACCCTGAAATCATCAACCGCGATGTTAACATTCCGAACATAATTTCGCAGCAAAGAAATCGTCAGGTTGAGCTCGCTCAACAACAGGCTTTGCTGCAGAGACAGGCACTAGCGGCGCAAGCGCAGTCCCTAACATCTTTACTAAATCAACCGCAAGTGTCAGCTCAACAACCAACGTCTCAGAATGTGACGGTGTTAACAAGTGGTTCAGCAGCTACAACACATACTCAACATAGTGTTCGACCTCCTCCTCCTCCAATCGTCCAGGTTCATCAGACTTCGCAAGCGCCCACTCCAACTGTGGTTCTTGCTTCAGGAGGATTGGCACAGGCTCTAGCATCTTCCGTTGGATCTCCCATTAGCGTGAGCAACCCAACCATCAATACGTCTGTGCCGTTGCCAACAACAGTGACTGCTACTAGTATGCCAACTGTTGTAAGACAATTGCAACCTCTTCATCAGCGCCAAGGCCCAACTCCAGTATTAATACCGGTAACGTTTTGCTGTTATTTATTTATTCCACTGTTGTTTAAAAAATGGCAGATGCATGTAAAGCACACAAATTATTCTCCCATACATTAATACATTACCTTTGCATGACATGACCCTCAATATTAAAATAATTTGCTAGCTTTAGTTGAATCAATTTTTTACCACGCATGAATCAATTTTTTAAATCTAACAATTAATTATATGGAGAGAACGTTTTCAAAAGGATGGTAATTCTGCCTAACCAAAACATGCAATAATGATGTTTCTTAATATACTTCTGTTAGGATTTGGGCCCATCGGCTCCGGGCACCCAGAGATTCCAGAGTGGCATAATAACATCTTCCGCCCCATCAGTCCAAACCGGGCCGCCCCATTCCCAACAGTCTCAACCCACCTTGGTGTCGCTCACACCTATGATCGGTTCCAGTAGTCAGCAGTTGACAACCAAACTTATACAAAATTCCCAAGGACTTGCGACGTTGGTTCAGTCGCCCTCAGCCAGAGCTAACAGTCAAACAATGTCTCAGCAGACCGGTAACAAGCTGAGCCCGCTGCAGTTGCAGTATTTGAAGCAAGGGCTGATACGGCAGTCGACCCCTGTAAGTGCCACCGTTCAACAGCAGCAACAGGTCCAACAGATCAAAGACCAGCTCATGAACATGAACGCTACACAGCAAATTAAACGCATTCAGGTTGTAGCTGCGTCACCTCCACCGACGAACCTTGGTTCATCCGGAGGGGCAACCCAGCCTCCCCCACCAGTCTCAATCCCGACTGTCTCAACAAGCCCCGGTGTCGGCACATATTCAACCATGCCGATTGTGTCAGCGACGAATTCCCCCGTTGTTACGATAAGCAGTGCTGGGACGGCATCGAAGGTAAAAGACATTACATACCTACGAAGTAAGAGGTTTTTGATTGTTAGGCCTCGTCACTTAATGTGTTGTTCCAATATTCCATTTCAGGTCGTCCAGCAACCCCATGTCACCATTATGCAGTGCCAAAGCTCCCCGAATGTCATTCCGCAATCTCACGTTATCCAGCAGCAGCACCAAGCTCAGCGTCAGCTACAGGTATGCAATCTATACACAATTTTTTCTGTGTTCGCGAGCCTGCTTTCATTGTAACTGTTTTTGTACTACTACTCAATTTTCGTGCCCCGTTCCGCTTCATTTTGCCAAGTAATTACGTTTTTATTTCGTAAGAAGTGCTTATGTATGCTTGTAGAAGAAAACTGATGTTGTATAGCTGTCTAATTTGGAAAACGTTTTTATCGCACTTTTTCAGCAGCCCCTCATTTATGTTCTGGTTAGAAAGTAACACGGAGAGCGCTCACATTAATTTACTGCGAAAAACGAGAGACTTTTTATCTATTTTTTTATTTTATGAATTACTGCGGATGGGATACCAAAACGAATTAACTATAAAAAAAAACTAGGGCCACTGAAATGTTCCTAGTCAATATATTTTGGTACTAGTATATTTATTTATTTTTAAATATGTTTTTCTATATTATTCAACAAATTAATTTTGTACATCCATAAATGTCACTTGCTACTACTATACTAATCAAATAATAACAACAAACTATATATTATTGGAATAATATATGGAATCAAATATCAAATCAAATTGGGCTTTCAGTGCTTTTTACGTATTTTGTCACTTGCTCTCTCTCTATTCACCGTCTTTGCACGATGCATAATTAATTACCAGGTAAGTCACAAAGCCATAAATAATGATCGATGTTATAATAAATATGCAATGTATGCTAAAAAAAATTTTTTTGTGCATTGGCCTCTACTCATTAACATTAAGCAACTAACAACATTAGTATTTACTTAAACTTTTAGATCAATTGTAAGTTACTAAAATTTTAAAACACGCCTCCCTTTAAAGGGGCCGTGTTGTCATAATATCGTCTGGTTTGTTCTAAACTCTGTTCTGCATTAAAATGCGAAAAGATAATAACTGTTGAAGGGTGACAGATATCAACAATGATAAGTTATTTAGAGAGTAGAGATCTTTATAATTTTATAAAACTTTCCATATCTCATTTTACACCTCCTTTATCGGCAGTCCGGTCCGATATTACCAAGTCCAGGGCTTTAGAAGTTAATTTTTATTATTTTCTCTTGAAAACTTATTTGTTTCTCGAAAACTTGTCGTGTTTTGTAACGTAACCTGCACTAGTAGTTAAGTACTGTCCTCTCAAGGCATGCAATACTAATCATTATCATTAATCAAATCATTAGAATTAGTTGTGGAGTGGAGATGAAGCGTAGCGTAGTCAATATTTTACATTGCTTCAACCTCGATCGCCCCACAAAACTAAAACATATATCTATCATATGGACGGCCAAGTAGCTAAATTAAGTTGAGCATTAAATTAAATGTCGATCGAATGATCGAATAGGTGTAGGGTTTCTACAAACTAAACTTGAAGAATATAATGGAAGAAAAGTGCGCTGTGTAAATGTTAAACTAATATCTGCATTCGTAGTCATCTCATTAAACGGCTTAAATCATCTAGTGTAAAAGTTGTATTTATTATTTAGCTATTAGCTAGTGATCAATTATTCCCTATTCTAATTGTATTAGTGCTCTAGCATTGAAGGTGTATTTGGTTCACGTGTTGTTGTGCCCCCTCTGCGGAAACGGAAAAGTAACCAACACAAAGAGAAATAACTTGATAGTGTATCGTATAAAAATGGGCAATTCTTTTCCCTATCCAACATGGACACAATAACTTTCAACTAAATTTCTCCTTGTGTATTTTTTGAAAATTAATCAAAAAACTACACGAAAATTTTAGTTGAGGGAGCAAAACCGCACATGAACCAAAAATACCTTAGGAAACTCCTACGATTATTTATTTATTTATTAAAGCACATTTTGCACTGTAGAATAAAAATACTTTCATTTAAAAAAAATTTAACCTCTACAGAAACAGTTACAGAAAGCAGTTATAATTTTTTAAATAACATTATGCAATGCCTACTTTTGCCGCCGACTAAAATGTATCCTAATTGCGTAGTTGGTTAAACAACATACCGTCGGGGGGAAGACGGTAACTCGCCCCGTAAGCGATGCGGAGGTTGCAGCGTTTTTGAAACAGCATGGCATTATCAACTACCCCTCACATACTGCCATGCCGATGACAAAAACCACTTCAGCGGCCACCTACCAAGGCCCTGTACCAGTGCAAGGACCTCCAACACTTCTGACTGTGGGGCTTCAGGTTTGTACTTGTCATTTATTAGAAAACGAGTATATGAAATGTTTAAAATGTATCCAGTTAGTTGTTTGTAAATATGGATTTTGGACGGTTACAGATTACAGTTACAAGCCACAGTATTATATGGCCCTGATCAAAGTTGCTTGGTTTCTAGTCAGTCATATGGTAAAATTAAGCGGCACATCTACGCACACAACTTTGTTACAACAATTACATTACAATCAGTTGTATATAAACAACTATAGTTAGATTGACAAAAAAAGTAAATTTTGCGAGGAAAAACCACGGAGTTGGTAATTTGTAAATAGAATTTTTTTAAAGCTAGCTAACTTTAAGCCAGTCCGTTTTTCTTCCTCTCAAGAATGTCATTTTGTTTTGCCATTGATTTTACAGATCGATATATAAAATCAAGCTCAATGTTTGTCCTTTTTCTTTTGTGTTTTAACGATAAACTAATTGATGATGATTTGCGAAGCTTTGAAACCTGGAAACCCGTGAAAGTGTTTTTATTTGAAAGATTAAACCAATCGTCTGGGCGTGACTCGGTATGTGGTGTGTTATATGACTGTGGAACTTGCTTTGTGTTTTTTTTTTCTGTTTGTGCACTGCTCTGATAACAGATAACATAATTTATTGCACAGATGCAACCAAAATCTGTATTTGTTGTAAAAAAAACAATTTGGAATATTTGGAAATCAAATGAGAAAACGGTTTGACGGTTTGAATCATATTTTTGTTTTTTAAATTTCTGTGTTTTAGAATATAATGAAAGTGCATCAGACACCCGCCGGCTCGGTTGCCACTCTTGTCAAATCGCCGGGTGGACAAGCGGGCCAGCCAACTAGTAGTGGAGCGTTGGCCTTCCCTGTCCACGTTTCCAAGGTAACCACCAAAGGGTCCGCTGGTACGGGTAGTCCAAAGCAAACAGGTCAGCAGACACTTGGCGTTCAGCAAGTAATGATTCAAAGGCGACAACCTCAAGACCAAACGCAGCATAGTCTACAACAGCAGCATCAATCCCAAAATCAGCCCCACCAGCAAATACCGACGGTTACATCTGCGTCCATCGCAACGGCTGGAAAATTAGCTCACATCACGACACAGGTTAGCCATCAGTTTATCATCATGTCATAACGTGTATGATATCCCCCCGCGCAAGCTTTATTGGCAATTAATCCCTGTTTATTTTTTTCTGAATCAGGTTCCTCCACCAGGGTCTATGCCTACACATGTTGTGGTTCAAACAACCCAAAAGCAGTTGCCTAACACGATAGCCGTTCAACAACTTCAGCAAGTATTTAAGCAGGTAAGGTTTTAAGCAATCTGTCTGATCAGACTTTTAAAAGGTATTTCCTATTATTAATTATTGAGAACTGTTATTTACATATATCCTTCTAAACTTTAGGTTGGAGCCACTGGCCAAGTTATAAGTCAGACAGGTCAGGTTTTGCAACCACAGATAATTGGAAAGCCGATGGCTGTTAGCGGAACACCAAATAGCATCACTGTGACTACCAGTGCTGCCACAAGTTCTGCCGGCGTCCCAAAATCTCTGTCGGCAACTAGTACGGCCGCGTCTCTTGTCCATGTCCCGTCGAACCTGGTTCAAACTGGGTCATCCTCCATTCACGCTCGTATTGTACCTGTAAGTGTAAACTTAGCATCGCAGCAACCCGGTGTCAAGCAAACCATTCAGGTAGTTTATAAATTACAAAAAAAACGTTCAGAGAAATCTACGATGTATTAAATTCAAATTCTGCCACTCAGGTTGTGTCTGCACCACCACCTAATGCGACTCTTCTAGGTTCGTCACCGATGACAGTTCGACCAAGTGCTAATCCAGCAACCCCACCGGTCAACCATACAATCCAGTTAAAACTCCCCCCTTCAATAGCGCCACCTGAAGACAACAATTAAATCCTAAACGATGCATATAGCATAAACAAATTAATTAATTTTTTGATAAAAATAGACAGGATAGTATAGCATAAAATCTACCGCAACTCGCAATTTTTTACGTTCTCTATAATGATTCAGATAAGATATCCTAATTCTTATGACTAAATATTCGTACTTTACGTCTAGCGTCTGTCTTTTACGTTGGCATTTTAAATATGTATTCGTCCTGTCAGCGATTTAACGGTATATTGGCATTTCTCATCCGATTAACCGAACATGCTATTTAACTTCAATTTTCTGGCATATGGAAAAAGGGGTGAAAAATAACATGGAAATTAATGGTTTTAACTTATGAATTTCAATTTCAACGCTGTACATGTTTCCTATTTCCGGTCTACAGTTCTCTTAAAACATCGGTAAAATAGCTCTACTTTGTATTTTGTTTTGTCATTATCTGTTATTAATTATTGTATATTGACATATTCTTTCTGGAAATTAATTACTGTAAAATGGCCATGTGAGTTTAGCGTTTCTAACGGAATCAATTTCCGTTGAAATTAGCAAGTTATGAGATGCAAACAAATGACAATACTCCACTAATACCCTTTAATTAAATGGTTACCTAATCCCATACCTCAAACTTAAGCATAGTTCTAAGCATAAGTTTAGCTAGTGGAAAATGTATTGCTCTATGGAAAAAAAATTGTATATTGTATATAATATGATCTGCTAAGATACGAATTAATTAAAAATGGAATACTATTAATTAAGTTGGTAAATCAATTTTGTAACTGCGATTTAAATGCATAATAATAAGTAGGGTATACGTGGTATTATCAGTACAGATAGGATATTTTTATTATAATTTTTTAATTGTAAAATAGTATCTTTATAATGATTAGCATAATGATTAGAATAAACATCTAGTCTCCAAAACACTCATCACAGTGCGTTTCAATTGATTACTTCCATCCATAACATCCATCAGCATATTATGAAGTAGCAGTAATTATTTAGATATTTT
>JAQIWX010000379.1:0-17981 GCA_034696785.1 Lepidocyrtus cyaneus | reverse complement strand
AATTAAAAAGCTCATAAAGTAGTTCCCGCCTTCATTCTTCCCAACTGCTACTCTATGACGTCCTATCATGCCCTTAAGGAATCGGCAGCAGGGGGAAATTAACAACACAAGTTGTGGTAAGTTGACATAACCACGCTAATTGCAAATTATAAATTGTCAATCAAAAAGTTGACATAAACGGGGGCAATTTATGCCTTTTGTATCGTTTTCCTTTTTAAAGGCATTGGCTAATTTTAACGAATATAACACAAACAAGGCGTAACTTAAATGTTAAGCTTCAATCGGTTTTTAAAACGCCTTGCCTGTCATAATTGATAATTGACAAAGTATTAAACAGGTGTTACACACCTGATTGTTTGTTGTATGTTGATTATTATTGTACAAACAAAGCAATGTAATTAGATTGCAATCATTTTATGATTGATATTCGTTGCCTCATTTTCCGCAATTCAATTAAGTTTATTAGTTAATCTACTTTTTAAAAAAATGCTCAGCTATATATATCGCATCACGTATTACTATCTAATTATGGACATGATTCTATCATTTAATAATTTTTAAATATATCTCATTATAAGTATTAGTCATTTTTAGATTGTAAAATGCGGCCGGTGTCGGTCAGCAAAGATTAGCTAAAAGACTACCACATAGTCAAATATACCCAGGTAAGTTGAAGGAAGTTTATTGATTATATTTTTTAATTATGGTATATTACCTTCATCAAAGTACCTAGTATATTGCGTGCTAATTGGACGTAGCTAATTCCATTGTTGGAGTAAAACTAGAACTGTGTTCGTTTAGTTGAGCTCCTATTACTGTATAACAAGTGAATTCTATTTCATCTCGTAAATATACCTGATTCCATATTATATTACTCTTCGATTGACATTGACTTGAAGTTTTCGATGTAGAATCTAATTACAATTACATACACATTTCGTAATTTGAGGGTTGACTAGCCTAGGTACCCAACCAACCCAGCTACAATTAGCAATACCCCATCGACAACGACATGCACAGATTAGAAATATTTTAACGATTACTCATACGGTAGAGTAAAATAATATGATTCATGATGATGGTTCAGTACGCAGTAAAGACAGATAGGAAGGGCCATTTATTTGAAACAAAAAATCTAGATAAAAACGGTTGCATTTTCGAACTCTGACGCTTGAATGACGCTGCATATGAAGAATGCGAAGTGAAGGAAGACATGATCTCAGAGGTTTCATAGTAGAAGAGTCTTTAAAGAACTGTAGAATAAATACCAAAAAAAAAATCAGCGCAGATAAGTCGTGAACACAACGCAGCGTAATAAAAACTGCAAGAATTGCAAGACACTCATCATATCATCATAGTCATCCTTTTACAGAACATAGAGCTAGAGCTTAAGTTAGTTTAGGTATTTTTTAAATTTTAAAACCCATCTCACACACAAACGGTATCGTATCGTGATTTTTTACCCTCACCGCCGTTTAGTCGAATAGTCATTTTTATTGAAGAAATAGACTTTGAAACTATTCCCAAACGTTTTTGTGAGTAAATCAATATTTAAAAAATATACTGTATAGCAATAATACGGTAAGGAAGAGAGCAGAAGTTACAATACAATCAGCAACAGTAGCAAACAATAGGAAGTCCCTACTTACAAGCTGCTAACGGTGCTGTCCTGTCCTAGTACCTTCTTCATTTCATTGCTATATTTTTCTACCAGAAGAAAGTGGGATGCTTTGTAAAAGATAGATTTTTGTATATAAGCCCGTGAGGATTTAAACTCTACAGTTTCTGTTTTTCTTTGGCTATATGGTTGAAGAAGAAAACCAAACCCTTCTTTTCAGACTTTTCAGTCATTTCATTATTGGCAAAAAAGGAACACATGAAATAAATTCTTGAAGAGTCGAGGCTTCTTTAGCCAACCTCCCATGAACATTTTTGACGTATTGTTTAGGCATTTTTTGTATTGTGTATTATGTTTTGAAGTCTTGAAGCTTTCATGCTGAACATGCTAATGCTCCGTGGAATAATTTGTTTGGTTTATTTTCCTCAGGACGAGAGGAGGAGGATGATTATGCTTGTAATAATGTTATGTTCCGTCTGCTTCCTTTCCACCACCGATTAATTTTTGCGCATTTTTTTTGCTCATGAAAATCACAATCATAAATTCTTGTTCAAGGTACAGGGCACTTAACCCATGTAATAAAACCGGATGGATAGAATAGTTGTGTAGGCCGAGAGTGGTCACCCGTGCACTGTAAAGTATATATAGATTGGATATGAAGGGAAAAATTGTAAAATACATGGCCATTCCTCCTTTAAAAACTGAAATATAGAGAGGATTCGATGTATCAGTGGATGAAAAAATACCATTTTTGAAGTGTTTACATCGTTGTGAAAAGACCCAAAGGGAAGGCATGCGGGAAGGAAACGAAGTAGAGTGAACAGAGTTTCATTTGTACTCGAGTTTGTTAAAAATACAACGTTATATTTCTCGTTATTTTTTTGTGTATGTAACATTACTTTTCTAGGTTAAAATATAGTACACTGATTAATCCTAATGATAAAGGATTGGTAGCGGGGTTGGTTGTTGATATTCAGTTTCATTTTATCATCATCGGCATCGTTTTTTTTTTGCAATCTCAAAGCACTGATTGTAAGCACTATTTTTAAACAATGTAATACTATAGTGCTAAAGGTGATTGGGATGAGATGATGATACTTCAGTTTTATATGACTAAAAATAATTATATACTCATAATGCAAACTGCCCGGATGAAATGAATGTAGCGCGTGAGCAGTACGGTAGCAATTCACAGGTCATACAAGAAAATGATATTTTTTGGTAAATATTTATCGTGTAGAACGTTGACTTGAAAAGTCGCAGTTGTTTTCTTATTTCATGTTTGCGCACAGGAGTAAGTTCGTTATTTATTTTTGAAAATTGTAGTGTAGTACTTAAGTAGGATTTCACGACAGATGGCAGTGCATAGCGCATGCATACTAACGTCATCAATCATATTTCGTGGTGCATCCGAAAAGAATATAAACAACAACACAGTTTGTTTAAAACTAATACTAAAAATGACGAATGAGTTATGACGTAAATTAAAATGAGTTAGTTGAATTTTTATAATTGTTATAATCATTATTATCAGAATTTGTTTAACTTGTAGGTTTTATATAAATTTCAAGCGTATCACTGTTATCTCCTTTAAAGCAAATATACATACCCAAGTGTGTCTGTCTCACCGTTAGAATCTGCCTATGGCCTAAGGAAATGACACTGACATTTTGTTAGGAGATGAAATGATAACAGCTTCAGTTTTTCAGTGAAGAGGGAGGTTGAATGCCGTTGTTTTACGGCGGGACTTGAATCCTCGTGTTTTCGTGATTGCTCTAAGGTTTGCCGATGCAAGAAATTCAGTTCATGGTGAAAGAGAGAAAATATAACAAAAACTGGCAACGGAACTAATAAACCGAACCAAGAACCAACGGTTTTGACATCAGTTACATAAGTATTTGCAAATCATGCGGAGTCTACTCCCTACTCCCCCACATTGTATACATTTGTATATTTACGTACCGGAGCGGGGAGAAGCAGCAGCCACTTTTATAATGGTGATGACGGTGGCGGAAGTGGACGTTATAGGGTGTATAATAATATTGTTGTGCATACCTATATCTGTTGTCTTTGGTCGATTAGATTAGTAAGAGTAGTAGGGGAAGGCTAATTAGCTTACTGTAGAATGACAATGGCACTCAAGACAAATTTATCGTCATCAATAAACTACGTAATGAAAGGAGAATTACAGTGCAGTGCCAGAGCTAATGAACATGAACTGATGTTTTATTCAACAGTTTTAATTAATCTGAAAGCTCATTTGTTATGATTGTGTAAAATGTCAATACCAACCAGCAAAAGCCTGAGTCATGAATCCCAATTGGAACGATTACATACGCATAGCAGTCTCTGGGCATACACCTGCGTTTATAAATTAGTATGAGGCAAAGAGGCTATGTATACTGTAGACTAGTTTCCCTCCCTTATCTCACTCTCATCACTATCACCACAGAAAACAATGTTTGAACTTGAAGTCGATTGAAGCTTAAATCTAAAATTTGATTATCGAGAAAAATCGAATATCAGTTTGTTTTTGTACCCTTCCATGGCCTCGTTGACTTTTGAAGGTGGTGCGAGTTGCGTTGCGTGTGTTCATTGCGTTGTTGTTGATCTAATGACAATTGAAGTGAAGTGACGACGGCAGCTCACGCAAGCACGTGTTTCAATATCATAAAGATTGGCTTCGTAGATAGAAACATAACTAGACTATATTATCATTTCTGCATATTGCATTGTTCAGTACTTTTCCGTCGTACAGCTAGGTATCCACATCCAAAAATGGTTGTGTTGTAATAGGATGATTGGATTAACCTGACAAAGAATCCAGAGGAAAACCGGAATGTCTAAAATGTTAGCCTAAAAAATGTTTCCCTTGCCCTCAAGTTTGGACTGGGATATATGCGGGCGTAGAAAAGAGCACCAGACTTACTACTTCAATTTAAAAAAATCTTCATTCAACTTGTTACGAGACAGGTTGGATGGCTCATTGTGGCATGTTAAATGACGTTTGTGCGGGACAGATTATCTATCAGCAGTGTGCGTTTTTTATTCTTGGTTTTGATTGAGTGAGAATTAAGATTAAGTATTTTCTTCAATCTTTTAATAAAAATGTAATAAAAAAATAAAATAGCCTTAGTGTGTTTATGCGGGGGCGGCTGTGTTGTGTTTCTAATTTACCATTAGTTTGCCAGGGAATCTAACTTTTAGTTATTTGCAAAACTGCACATTTTAAAATGATTTTCATCGATACCACTTTTTATGCCATGACCCTGGGAGTGGAAGCTGGTAGCCTCTTTTTTACAGCTAGCTGCATTATTAGAGTCAAGGTATATTAATATTGTGACCATAGTACTTACCCCCTTTATGGCTGTGCCGGTCGCCGGATTGTTGGTTGCATTGTCGCATGCGTGAATTACTAGACCATTTGTGGATGACTAATGACAGTCTATTTCTTGTATCGTCCTTTCCTAGTTCCCATAATATAGGTGCTGATTATCTAAAAGAAATCTGATTTTATTTATCTGATTATCTGATTTTGTTCGACTAAATACTTACCTTTGCAACTTCCAGTAGAAACTTACACGTCAGTCTTTATATCCAGATATTAGAAAACGATGCTACGTCGTTTTAATACTACGCCAAATAGGAATCAGGTGGTTTTATTAAAATTTAGCATCATCGTAAAATCGATTAGTGAAAAAAAAACTTTCTGACTTGAAAATACTACAATTTTGCATTGATGCTGAATGCTGGTTAAAGCGTGCGTTATAGCTTTTGTTTAATACTCAATTTTGGTTTTGTAATGTGTTAGTTTAGTATTCATTTTACTTGTACAAATTACACTTTAATAGAAGATCGTATTTTGTACATGTAAAGCATAAAATGTATGCAACCGTGAAACGCACCCGACTTTGGTATTGATGCGGAGTAGTAATAACCCCTAATCATTCCCTGACAGACTACAAGCTTAACAAAAATGACTTTCTGCTCGACTGGAGGCAAAAGAAGTAGCCGGTGCGGGTTAGAGGGTGTTTTTCATCGATGACTCATGATCATGGCTTAGTCTCTGGAGTATTTTTTGACAGTTTCCCTTTTCCGTGTGCAATTGACGGGTTTGCCGGTGTATGGAGGGAGGAGGTTTCTGTTTTATTTCTAGTCTTGTTCTCCTCTATACATTTACCTCCGTTTGATACGTTTATATACATCGCTCGTAATGCAAAACATTTGCTTTAATAAGGCAGTTCCGATGTTGAGGGTGGGGATCCACCGAGTAGGATATATATTTGAGTCGGATTTTCTCCCCAAACAAATGTTCAGTTTTGTTGAATTAGGATTGCAAGAGGGGCCCCGTTGTTGATACCAACAAACCTATAAATAAACTAAACGTTCTAAACGTAGGTAGCGCATAACACAGGATTGCTCTGGTTAGACTCCAAACATTCTGATCTTCAGCACAATATGTGCAATGTGCATATTGTAGACAATTATGAGAAAAAAATCTACTCATGGGTAGCCGGGCATGGAGCATTGAATATAATAGAAGGGGAATCTATAATAAACTAAAAACTTATATTTTTGGTGGGTTGTGAAAAATTGTATTTTTGTATGTCTTAGGTTGAGTCAAGCTTAACATTTACTATTCGTTCATTGCATTTTGTAAGTAGTAAAACCGACAGCGGTTGACGTAAATGCATTTTACATAGTGTCATTGGTAATTTGGTTATTGTTGCACGTTGGTTAAGAGCAAGGCAACGCCACAATTTGTAATGACATTATTATTTTAAGTAGTTAAACCGGTATAAGTTTTGTTCTACATATTTTGTTTTTGTCAATTACAGATTTGGTGAGTGGGATAAAGATGGATCCACGGGCCTTTCTGGAAAGTTATCAAGTGACAGACATTGAAAAGGATCCACTACCAATTAAGGTACTTCGTAATGCCATTACCAAGGAGGAGATTGTAGGACAGGCGGGCCATTGGGCCTTCGATTATCTAGATCAGAGGTACATTTATTATTTTTTATTATTTATAATCAATTTTAATTTAACCTATAATGAAACGGTTTTAAAAATCGTCCTCCAAAAAATGTATATATGTAAAATGTTTATTTATTAATTCATGATTCATTTTTATTTCAGATTTTGTCCTCTCCCACTGATCAGCCGCGTTGTAGCAAAGCTTGTTCGTGAAGTGCGAGAGGCAGATTTTTCTCATTGTTCTGAATCTACGGATGATTCAGTTGATAGTGGTAACGATGCTGGTAAGACAAACAAATATCTGTTTCTACTCACATTTATATTTATGCATCCATTATTGATCAGTAAATTACAAAAATTGGCAGGCGTTGGTTCGAGCATTTGACATTATTATAAAGTTTAAAATGTGTTTTTTCAGCCGTCCGGTATGAGCCTCTGAAATTGATGCGTGCAATTGTAAAAATCATCGATGAAGTATGCATCAAGGAACGAGAAGACTACCAAGACAGCGTTGATGGGATGGTCGAGTCGCCGGATATGCAACCGCACGTGTTTGCCGTGTCGTACGGTAACATTAAGAATACTCGTCGCTTCATGGAGGACCGCATGACCATTTTGCCAAGAATGGATAGAACCTTCAATGTAAGTTAATTTAGAATTTAAAAAATGCTAATTTTATTGGATATTAGTGCTGGATATTATCAGTTACTTCATGGGGGTACAATTTTTAAACAATTTTTTGTAGTTGGAAAGAGCGCTGAGTTACTTTGCCGTGTTTGATGGCCACAATGGTTCTGAGGCTGCTGCTTACAGTGCTGCACAATTGCATCAATGTCTAATTCAGAGTATGAGCCAATGTCCGGATGTAATATCAAGTATAAGCGATGCATTTGAGCGGTTGGATGATGCATTTATTCAGAAATGCGCTAGCGGAAAAGTTAAAAGTGGATCAACAGTAGTGATGGCTCTCATTATGCCGGACAGGCTGTATGTGGCATGGGTTGGAGATTCACAGGCTGTACTGGCAAAATCCACTGATATCAATAATCTTGTAACTTCTCACAAACCAGAGAGGCCTGTAAGTTACTAGTAGTAAAAATACTTTAATATTTCACTGAAGCTCTGATACTAATAACAATGCGTCATAATGTTATGTTGTATTAATATTTAGGATGAAATTGATCGAATTAGAAGTCAGGGTGGTGAGGTATTTCAAATGAATGGCACTTACAGAGTAAATGGAAACCTTGCAGTCTCTAGAGCCATTGGTAAATTTTTCTTATAACTTACCTACATAACGTTTCGCCTACCTGTAAAAAACCTCAAACTCAAAATACTGAAATGTTTAAAATTATTTTTTTCCCTTATAGGAGATGCAGACGACAAAGCGTTTATAATTTCTACTCCAGACATCAAAATGTTAGAACTGGATGGGTCTGAAGAGTTTTTGATCTTAGCCTGTGACGGTTTGTGGGATGAGATTTCGCCGGAGGCTGCTGCGCAAATTGTTCGCCATCAAGTTGTAAATGGTGCAAGTAAGTGCGGAAAACAAATGTGAGCATATTTAAAGTATATGGTAGGTCACACTGATTTACTACATAATTATACGTATTTGTGTTTAGATAATGTTTCGGCCATCAGTCAGAAGTTAATTCAGCAGGCAAAGCACTACGGATCTACCGATAACATCACCGTCATTGTCGTATTTCTTGAACCATTGGAATTAATCAGAAACCGATATGAAACTGTTATGGGGGCAGAGATTGATTTGTCGGTTTTCAGAAAAGTGAATGAGCCCACAGAGCATATTCCAATTGAAAAACAACTAGGTAAAAAATTTAAACTAACTAATATAGATTTTATAAAATATAGTTATGTAATTAATCAACAGTTTATGTATGTAATCAACCATTACTGTTTTTACAGAGAATAGTAACATGGGTCTCGGAATGGAATTGAATGGGCACGTGAAGGATGCCGATCAATTAGTTGATTTCCTCTCTTTTGGAAGTAGTTCACGTGAAAGTGGAGCTCAGTTAATTGGAGATGAGGGGAACCAGTTTGGTGATGGTAAGTTATCCCAATAAAGTGACATCCCTCTACTATTTAAATGTACTTTTTTGTATTAATTCACATATTTAATTGTAATCCTTAAAACTACAGATGTTATTATAAAAAGAGAAGTAGAAGAGGATCTCAGTGATGCGTCTTCTGATGAAGAATGGAAATTTGAAAAACCACCTGCTCCCGATGACACCTCTGCAATAAATAATGGCCTTTCTGAGAACCCGTTTGCTACGACTGCTGCATCTGAGGACCGTTCTGAAACTATAGATTTGCTGGGCAATCAATTACAGGAGGCTTCAGCTGAACCCTTCAATCCATTCTCTACGGAACCGGAAACTATTTTTCAGGGAAAAGCATCCACAAAGGATATATTAGTTGAAAAAGAATCTGATTCACAGAAATTAATCAGCAACCAAACCGCGATAGATGCAGCAGCAATTGTTCCAATAATTGATGACAATTTGAATTCCACAACAAATATGAATCCGTTTCACTTTGAAACCGCAAAACATGAGGTGAACTTAGAACTTCAAGAAGAGCCCGGGGAATCTGTTTTTGTTCATCCCGACATCTCTAACGATAACTTTAATTTGGCTCCAGAGAACATATCCAGCTCCAACCCATTTGACATTGGAAGTGACCAGCTTAATATGTTCGAGGCAACATTGACTGAACCAAGCCCTGTCGAAAACCAGAATGCTGAAGCTAAGCAAACTTTAGACCAAATCAAAATGTTTGGGACTTTCGATGAACAGGTAACAATCGAAAACCAGAGCAACGCTCCCATGTCACCAATGGAGGATGATAAATACCTGGCGCAAGTCGAATCCAATCCAATTCCAGAGGATGTAGTTGAAGAAATTGAGCGGAACAATGCAAACTTGTATGGAACTAATAATATAATTGGGCCAATAGAGTCGGAAGCTAATCCCTTTTCTGCTGAACTACAGAACCAGCATAATGATCATATCGACAATTTTGTAGCTATGACCCCTGAAACTGTCACCGCATCTGATAATATTAAAGACGGGTCTTTAGAAAAAGCTGCCCATGCCGTAAATCATCATATGGAGAAAATCGAGGAGCCTGAGAAATATGAGCAAGAACTTCTTGTCGATGATTTTAGCGCGAAAACTTCAGGCTTTGTTAACAGCCAGGATCTAATTTGTGAATCATTGAAGTTGACAGATTTGAACCAACCAGTGGAACCCGAAGTGGTTGTGGAAGATCTAGCTCCAACATCCGTTGATTTAGTTCCATCTTTGGATATGTTAGGAAGCAGCGATATCATTGGTAAAGATGGCGGAATTGGTGAATCTGAACTTCAACAAGATTCTAGACTAATGCCAGACTTCAATTTGAATACAGATATGATGGTTGGCGATCAAATGAATAGTAATGAGTCTGTTCCGCTCGCTGAAGATTCTAGAGCATCCGAACTATTTAACGAAAATATCGAAAAGCAATCAGCGGACAACTTGCCAAGACAAGATTTATTAGACGCATTTGATACCAGCAGTGACTTGAAGTGTCCGGTGGCATCTGATATCGCTGACAAGATTGAATTGGTTCAAGTGTCTCCCTCTGCTAATGGTCATCTTTCTCCATCGGATTTACAAACTCCTACTAAAGAGTCTGCTCCAAACAACTGTGAACAAGGCATTTTATACACACCACAATTTCCTGCTACCGTAGAAGTTAAAGATAAAGCAAGTGGAACACCAAAGCCGAAAGTAGAACCCAAATTGGCATCAAAAACTCCAAAATCACCATGCAGGGTTGAAATCCCCACCCCAAAGGCACGTACTCCTGTAACAACTACTGCACCTATTAAGAAGTCTTTGGCCAAGTCTATCACTAACGGTGAATCGCCTAACAAAACCAGTGGAACTGCTCAGAAAACATCACCGCTAATGAAAGCGCCGATTTCTAAACCTTTAAATGGAAAACCTGCTCCACCAAAAGCCACCGGAGCGGCTGCTACTCCTGGTGTTGGAAGCAGGCCACCTACTCGCCCGCTTTCTACTGCATCAAGACCAGCACCACCTAGAGTACTCAAGGATGCTGATACTAAAGTAGCCTCTAAGGCTACAATTACGCCCACACCAAGGGTTCGACCTACCACCGCACCAATTACTTCAGCAACAAAGCCGGCTTCCGCACCTGGAACAAAACCGACAACTTCGCCTAAAAGGATTGTATCAAGTGTCGGAGCTTCTGCTAGACTTCCCTCTACCAGACCTTCGATGACAGGGCTTCCTGCCAAAACTGAAGTTACCGGAAAGACAACTGCTACTGCCGCGGCAGTGCCAAAGCCACGTGCACGGCCATCTACTACACTATCGTCTCGAACAACTACTAGCGTTGACAATAAAACTGGGCTAGAGAGTAAGAAATTGATTCCTCCGAAGCCGGCTGCTCCAACCTCTACATCAAAGCCAGCTACAAGACCTCCAATAAGCCGACCACTTCCCAGCTCTTCGAGGACGGCTGTTCCAGCGAAGTCTGCAACAACCAATTTGAGCGGAGCCAAGACGACCGCCCCTAGGCCCCCTTTAAAAAGCGGTGATAAACCCGGATCTGCTCCTGCCCGTACTGCTGCTATCCCCAGAGTACCTCCACCAACTCGAACAACATCCACTGTTCCAAAAAAGGTTGACACAAGTATGAAGGCTAAGAAACCTGCTGGTGCATCAGGGACAACACAACCCACCCCTGTCCCAAAGAAACCTATCGAGAACAAGAGTGAAAAGAATTTAATCGAGCAAAATGGACTGGCTCCCGTAGAAGCTTCCGAAATTGTGAAGGAATTAAACGGCTTGATTGGTATGAACGGCGAGCAAAATGCTGAGACTGACGAAAATGAAAAGCAAGACGCTGTTAAGGAAAACGGCGTCTATGTGGCCGGCGAAATTATTGAAGTTTCTTCTGTAGATTTACTAGGATAAGAAGTCTACTTAAACTAGAGCTAATAATAGCGAATTTTTATAATCAAACATTTAAATTCCTACACTTTATCGTAATTTATCTTATTATTCTGAATTAATACGACCAAGGTCGCTGAAAATAATACTTCATATCACAATTTTTGAATTATCAGTAAATCAAACTTATGTAGTTAGCGATAAATGAAAATTGCTTGCCTAAATGCAAAGTGCCTGAGACAAAAAATTGATCGCTGATGCTTCACTACCATTTTGTACACAAACGTTGATTTATAGTTGGTAATAATTAATACTCATTTACAAAACAATGCCTTAAATATGGATATAAATGAGTTACATTGATGAGCGTTGCCTTTTTCGTATCGTGATTGTACGCCTGGTTATAATTAGGTATCATATAGTTGCTAACATTTTTCTATTAAAAAATTTCCTTCGGTTTGGCTAAAAATTTAAATCTTGAACAAAGCGAGGTTATAGTATTAGTTCTTTGTAAATGACATTTTTGTGAAGATAGAATGACTGTAATTAAATTAGTGCATTACTGCTTTTACCTGATTAACAAAAAATCGCAATATATGTAGTTCTAATCGCTGTAACCTGAATCAATGTAGTTTCTTCATTTGCGTAAATAATATAGTAAAATATTAATGTCTTGTCATGGTTACGGTTCAATATTTTCCTTGATTTTTGAGATAATCCCGTTGTGTCGGTAACTATAACTGCCTGTGGAAGAGGAAGTTGGCAGCAATCAGTAATTATCTTGACAACATCAGCCACAGGTTACCTACTACACGAGACACAACTTCACATGAATTGTTATTGCGCTGGAAATTTAATGGTTAAGTAAGTATTACAATAAAAACAGACAATTTCGAACAAAAGAAGTATGTTTTGAAAGAGGTACAGGTACTGATTGCGTGAAGCTAGTTTTGTATGTTTTTAAATAATTTAAGGATCCTGCTACTTGACGGTGCACACATACAAAGCTACAGATATAGTCCAAAATATCCTGGTGTACTTATAAAAAATGAAAGTTAGCTGTAGAAGAAAAGAAAGTTAGTTGTAAAAAAGAAAGCTAGTTAGTAGTTGTGTAATAATTAATGTCGGTATGCATACCGTGTATAAATTAGGCGTACTTTAAAAAATCTGATGCTACGATAATGAATACTTTCTAAAACGGATTTAATTTATGCCAAAAAGGGAAACCATTTTACAAAGTGTAATTACGTTACAAATGACAAAACAAAAGCTTCCTAAACGAAATTATTTAATAGCCCTTCTCTCCTTTTTCGGACTTTTCAGACTGATTACAAAAAATACAAAACATACTTTCTGTTGTTATTTTTCAACTGGAATAAACAGTAATTTAAGAATTTGTAATTGGAGTAAACTGAAATACTCAAGGGTTTTTACATCTTTGACTTATAATTCGCTTTTTTAACGTACATATTTTTATACCATTACGATGATGTGAGGATAAAAACAAAAAGGTGGAAAGATACCAATACAAACCAAAAATTATACATTATGATTAGTAAGTCTTTACTTGGCGGATACATTAAAACCTTTAGAAATAAATAAATTCAGCTCCCTTCTATTGTAAGGTGTAGATAAACGTTTTTTTTAAAGGAATAGGCGTTTATTATCTTTGTAGATTAACTTCACGAAAGTATGTTCCGGCAATAATTTTATAATGAAAACTTTATAAATACGTTACCAATTTTAGTTCCCGTTAAAGTTGTAGTGATATACTATTGCTATTTGTTTTAACTTTTAACCATTACCTATAATGGGGTGACTAATTTTTTTAGATACATAATACATACATCGGTTATTATTGTGAATTAACATTTCAAGGACAAATTTGTTTTTACGTTCGTTAAAGAAAGATTACATCAACAAGAAACCCGTTAATTGACTTTTAGGAATAAATCTATTCTTACTGGGATTTTTTGGTGTTATTTAGATTGCCTTTAACCCCAGTTTAATAGACGTGTGTAGTTTTTTTATAAGTATGATATAGTAATTAATTTAGGAAACCCCCTGCATATGATTTGTTGCTTTCGAATTGGTTACCATGGATCTCTGCAGTCAAAACGGAATGAATAATGTATTTTAGATGTAAGAAATTCGTAATGTACATTTCATAATGCTTTACATAAATAAATGCGATGATGCTATGAAAGAGAAGCTGTTAATACTGATTCATATTCATATGAATAGGAAATTGTTCATTTTACGCAATAAAAATTCGTTTTCTAATTTATTATGGTCATGAAATTTTAGTATTATGTATCATATTATTGTTACAAAAACAGACAACGGTAAACAGGCACCAAAAATAAATAACTGGTTTTACAGACTGACAAAAACGTGTGTAAACAAGCATTCAGTCTTCGAAATTAAAACAGGAATGGAGTAGTTGTGGTGGTATTTCTTTTTTGACTAAATTCAACACCTAAAGTAATACCCTAGATAGGCGCCTGAAATAATACCATTTCCATAATTTACGCATGAATCTATTTTGTGTAGAAATATATGAGGCAGTGACGGACAATTACGAAAGAGGTGATTCGAAATATTTGCGGGCACATTTTAGCTTATCATATATAAATGACATAAAAACGGGAACTATGCATAACATCTTTAAGCAACACGGATATATTGAAAAGTATATGGATTTAACATGAATACGAAAATTCACATGTAGTACGAAATGTAATGTATATAAAAAACAGTCCTGGAGAAATTTTTAAACAACCAAGTGATTTCAGAGGAACAATTATACAGCAGTAATTGAAAACGCAGGAGGCATTAATGTAATGCGTATTATAAATAGTAGCATGAGAATTGACAAACTATTTGATTGCATTTTAAAAGAAACATCACATTGACTGAGCCTGTATTTTGCTTAAATTCTAACCATAACTAATGTTCTAAGGTAATATAGGATTATAAACTAGGCTTGAATTGGTTAGATTACACTCTGTTCTGACATGAGACTGTACTCAGCTCTTGGTTTATGCATTTTCATCTGTAGCTCCTCCATTTCCAGATCCATCACTTGAACTGTTATGATCGACGATAACTTCTGGGAGAACATTGTTGTCTATTTCTGCGGAATCCTCCCCATTATCAGTATTGCTGCTCGTGTTAGCACTTGATTGATTAGAAGCATTTCCCGTTTTGACAGCCTCTGCTGCTACTACGGCGTCATCCAATATTTGAATCGCGTCATCATTCATGTAACCCCTGAAAAGTTCAGCAAATATAGCGGCTGGAGACATGTCTGAAGGATTGTCTGGTGGTACACCGCCTACAGCTCCAATTCTAATGAGTAAAAACGAGGAACAAACTTTTGACATACATCCTTTTAATATGCCACAGTAGCAAACCGTAGCAATGAATTCCATAAATACTTACTCATTGGACTCAAGAGCTGACTGTTCATTCCAAGCACTTCCTAATAAATGATTACTTGCTCTTTCCTTGGCAAGTCGAACAGCTTCTTGGGCAGCCATAACAAATGGAGCTAAATCACAATTGTTTTCTTCTAGATTCAAGTTTGCAGTGGCGGAGTTTAATTCCATCTGCAATAAAAAAAAGCACAAATATGTTTCCAGACTGCACGCTTTAATACGCATATGTGCTGCACACTGCAAATCGTTTTACCTCTGATTCGCCCGAAGACTCCGAATCAGAGCCACTGCCTGAACTAGCATCTTGCTCTGACTGACGACTATCTCGGGATGGATGGGAATTGGTTGGCGTACTTCTACGAGGACTGGGAGTCAGGTCACCGACAGGAATTCTAGCCAAGTTACGTCGACGAGGAAGGCGAGCAGTTTCAACATCCCTTGACTTGCATCGATTCATTGCTTGAAGATTTGTAATGTACCAATTCAGATCCTTACATTTTTGATAAAATGTAGGTGGACGCACATCAAATCTGCAAAATGTTAACAAAAATGTTTCAGTTGTTGTTTTAATGTTTTACTCCAGTTTCCTTTTTACAAAAAGATATATCTAACTAACCGTAACTTAATACTATCAGTAGCTCTATCTAGAAAGCCCTCAGTCTCTAGTAAGTCAAGACGGAAAAAACGGTTGTAACCCCAGCATTCCCCTACTTCGAAATCTGACGCGAATTCCCTCATCATGTTTTTGGATGAATCATTTGAGATCTGGTAAACCATTTCAATACGGTATTCGTACCTAAAAGTTAAAAAATATATTGCATATTGTTAGCAAACAAACTTAAAAAATTTGACTTCATGCACATTAACGCACTCTAATTATGATAGTACTTTGCTGCTTCTGGTGGGCCACTGGAAAGTTCTAGAAATACTGACAAAAAGGAGCCACGGACTACCCCATTTCCATCCGGGTACACTTTTAAACGCCAATCGAGACCGTTGATCGACAGTGGATCAGAATAAAACGGTTCACCTTTCCGTCGAAGAAATGAGAATCCACGGATTACAAACGTCTTGCTGTCATAATTCGGAACTAATTCACTGAAAAAACAAAAATAATAATAAATATTAGTACATTATAAGCAACAACATATTACTACATTACCTTTGTAGTAAGGGAAATACAATATTCTTAGGTTACCTCTGGAAATCAGGGAGAACAGGCGCAAGAGCAAAAGTACTTTTTGAAATGGTGTCCTGAATTGCTTTAAGGATTTTTGTGCTTTGACGAATCAAATCGCTTTTGCAGCCAGAGCTTAGCTTGTGTTCGATCTATATGAATTTATTCATAAGTTTAAAGTTTTATCTTGTAAATGCACGATTATGTACGAAAACAATTTTAATTGCCGAATAAAAATACTTAGAGCGCACCTCCCGTAGTAGACATTCAATATCTTCTGACTTTCTAGTTAGATGTCCCTTCTGATTGACAAGCATAGTTAGCTTTGTCTTGAGTTGAGCGTCAAGTCTTTGAGAATGGTAATAAAAAACCGCATACAATAAAACTTTCATAACATAACAATTTGTGTAAAGTTTACTTGGAAATATTTAATATTAATCTTCCTACTAACCTGGCAATCATTAATTCAACTGCATTCCGTATCTCCCGAACACGCTGATCCTTGGCCGTCCTGACAAGTTCAATATTTTTCTCCACATCTTGTACAGAGCTAATGATTTCCATAAACCTTCGCCGTAGAATCGTAACATGCTCCTTAATTTCCTGACAATGCTGAATGTAAATTTCATCCAATGGCTTGAAAGTGTGACCCGCATGACTCTGACTCCACAGGGCGCATTCATGGCAAATACAACACTTGCACGTGTCGCAATACACTGACAATTCTTCCTTCTGATGGGCGGAACATTTTTCCATCGAAATGAGCTCGGTATCTCCTGGTGTTGTCGCCGTACTTAATGTCTTCGCCGGCATAGCCTGTTGCAACGAATCCAGTTGCTGATGAACTTCCTCCGCCCACCGACAAATCACAACCTCGTTGACCCTTAGGTTTGCCCTGCAATGTGGACATTGAGCTCTGGTTTCCGTTAGCCAGCGACGAATACAATGATTACAGCATAGCTTGGAGCAATGAGGACACATTCTGGCATCCCTCAGATTCTCCATGCAAATGAAACACCGGAAAATCTGAACTAAACTCTGTAAATTCCATCCAACGTATTTTTAAATTGCACTTTCGATAGTATAAAATACTAACTCCTAATAAACCTTTATATAAATTTATTTCACCTCAACGTTTGGCTCCCTTGAACTCATCATGATGAATGCAGCAAGACAAATACCACAGGATATTTAGTAACTGTTTCACGCTCCCAGGGACAGAATGAACTATTCTCTATTGGTGAGGTCCATGACGCAAGTGATTATCGGCGACTCATCCCAAAAAATAAATCACCTCGACTTTCTCTCACGCCTCAATGATGGGTCAGTTCGGTTGACGATTTTTACGGAAGAGCTGCAAATCAAAGAAAATACCATGTGGAGATTATAGATTATACATTATAAGGACATAGTTTAAATTACAAGCAACGTTGTATAACTCATCGAAATGTTTCCTTCTGCTTTACTGAAATTTTAGGTAACGATAAAAAGCAATAAAATACTACACTTATCATAAAATATTTCTAATTGTTGAGTTTCGGATGTGTTTTTGCATCAGCCAAAACAAATGTAAATATTACAACAACGAAAACCAGCTGATCGTAAACACTTTTTAAAAAGAAAATTATAAAAATAAAGTTACAATTTTTTTGTGATTAACAATCATCAAAACACAGCATGCTTACCTCTCCACCACCCACCAGTAGGGGCTCTTTAGGCGGATCTGGCTGAGCCATAGCAGAATTCTGCTATGACTTTTCTCCATTTAAAATGTACAG
>JAQIWX010000378.1:0-17988 GCA_034696785.1 Lepidocyrtus cyaneus | reverse complement strand
AATTCATGTATGAATAATTTAGTTTTGCGTAAATTGACTAATAACTATAGTTGTATGATGATTATGATTGGTTAAAAAAAACAGCAAATGACCAAGGTAAACTACTCTTGTTTTTTATGTGTGACCCTTTTGTTGAGTGGTCTGTGTGTCGTTTTTTTTTGTTTTCGGGAGCCTTCCGCTTTTTTAAGGTTGTTCAAAGAAGACAACAAATATATTTAAAAAACAAAAACAACTATAGATAATAATATGAATATAGAAGAGTATTTTGTAACAAAACAAAAATGACTTAAATATTAGATTGATAAATAATAGAAAAAAATAAATGAGGAATATATCAAACAAGAAAGACAAAAATTTTTTAAGTGAAGTTTTATCAAGTAATTTATTGTTATTCCCATATAACATGAGATGAGTATCATCCGTATCAATTACAAATTACAATCATAAATCTTTCATATAAAGCATTAATAAAATAGAAACTTGTTTCGAATTCGTTCATTCATTGATCCCGTTGTTACGGCCAACGCCGGAAGTGTTGTTGACTCCGGGCGGCGTGAAGAAGTACTTATCAGCCGACTGCCAGCCATGTTCACCAGGGCCAAGGGGAACTACGCCAATTGGGCCTGGGGTGCTCCCAGCATTCCGAGTGCAGAAGGTGGAGCTCGGAGGTCGCATAACTGAAGGTGTCGGTGGTGTCAGGCTGCCGGGGCTGTAAATTGGATGCCAAAAAACAAAACAACAACAATGATTAGGGAAAGATAATTGCAAATATTTTCAATCCACTCTGATAGTTCATAATTGGGGACAAGCACAAAAGTTCATGGGCTCATGCGGTGACGTTACCTGAAAGAGTCGGTCGAACGATGTTCGTTCCACAAAGCTGGGTTCGGGTTCCTTCCATCCGCGACGTTGTCCTTGTTATGCTCCATTCCCAAACCGGGTTCAGAAGTTTGCCATGGAGTACTACCACGGGGAAGTGGTCCCAACCAGGCGGTGCTGTTTCCAGCAGTAGCAGAAGTTGAATAGTTGGAGGACGGAGTCCCCATAACCATGGACGAACCTGGAGCTTGCGGCGGTGGATTTGGAGAGCCGCCACTAGGATAACAAAGTTTACAAAAAAAACAATTCTTTAAAATTAAAGCCTTCCCATGAATTATTTTTTTTATGTTGGGGGGATTGGAATTAGTTAAAGTCATTTGTGAATTTATTAATGTAAAAGAAAAATAATTACCTTGGATTCCACTGTGGGGTGAAAAACTGGCCCTGATGGTGAAGTCCAGGTATAGAGCCTCCTCCTGGATGTGCCTGCTGCCCTGCCGCTGCAGCCGCTTGTGCTACAGCACTGCTGCTGCTGCTCTGTCGGGGATCACCCGTCCCTCCCTTGGAGAAGGAAAACCCTCCTAGTGGGACTGGGGCGAAGAAGTTGTTCGTGATCTTGGAGTTGGATTGATCAACGTGGTAGTAGACGCATCCATTCCTCCTCTCCTCCCAGTGTCCTCCTCCAGTACTAGGCACATTCATTCTGGAATCGTGAGTGGTTCCCCCAAAAAGGAAAATTTAACTGTTGTAGAGAAGAAGAAAAAAAGCAGACAAATGGATATGAATACACAATTATTTGTTAGAAGAGGTAATGGATCCCTCGGAATAATTTCTTTTCTAATTTTTTTTTTCTAGGAAAAGCTGAAAAGCAAAACCAGCAGAAAATTAAACGACGGGAATATAAAAAATAAACTGCTCCAACTTATTACAGATTATAATTATAAACTGTTAAAAGTTACCTAAAAAGATTTATGAGCGGTGACTACAAACTGAAACTACACTAAATTTCCTGTGGTGAAGACTGAGCTCAACAATTGGACTTGTTGTTTCTTCATGGCTTGCTCTCCCAAATCAAAATGAGACGCTTTTCAAAGTTCTGGCACTAGAATTTAATTTTTGTTCCCAAGTGCATTTTCCAACTCAAATGCAAAATGCCCACACAAAAAATTAATTAGAAGAGAAGGAAAGGACAACAACTTCCATCATCCCGTTTCTTCCTCCCATTTCTATTTCAATAAACAATTTAATCCTAATTGTAATTTCTGGAACATGCCATGCCAGATTGACGAAGAAAACATGCATTATATGCAAATCATACATACAATGCATCCTTCTGCCAGAACCCGATTCCTATAGTTGCTCAGGTCATACGATCATTCCTCATATCCTCAGCATGACTTGATGTACAAAAGACAAAAAAAAAATCTTACTTTGTCCATTTTCCTTTCCCTAGTCTGGAACAAAACTCAACAGACATTCTCCTCCAGGGAAGCAAAGGCAAAGGTAAAAAAAATATGTATAGAAAACTCTGTCAGTCATTTTTCTTATCAATTGCAACGGACTAATTTAGTAAGAAAGGGAAGGAAGTGAAGAGATAATAAGAAAGCTCTTTTAAGTCAATTACTTTTTTCATATTTATCGGGAATGGGAATTGAAAGCTCTCATGTCATTGATCATCGTAAGCTAATCAAATCACACATCCCAATTCCAGTTACATTGATCGATATCCTCAAGTTTGGACATGGTTGTTCTTGACAAAAACAAAACGTTTTTTTGATATCGTCATCCTCCATCCTCTTCAGCCTTACATTTATGAATGTGTGTAGTAGCAGCATCCTGTAAGCAACCCCAGCACCCACCCAACGGATGCAACAAAGACCGAAAAGCAGACTTCTTTTCGTTAATCAATTTGCATATTACATTACAATTAGACATTCCTCTTTTTTAACTGAACTGAGCTACTTGAGACGAGAATACCGTTCAACGACAAACGGGCAGCTCCAATCTATTCCACCTGAAACGAAAGGAATTGGTTTCCTCCTTCTCTCTGCTCCTTACTCGGATGGAGTCAATAAAAGATTGTTAATTGGACGGTAAACATGCAGACTAATCAAATCAAACTCATATCATATTATCTGACATACATCCTCCCATAAACAAATCACGAATCAAAAAAGCCATGCACAATCCAGACTCTTTATCGATGATGATGATTTATATCGTACAAAGAATTGATCTGCAGCAGCCTTGTCGTATATAGCTAGTTATATTTGGTATAGTCTCTCATCATCATCCTCATTTTTATGACATGATGATGACAAGCTCAATTAAAAAGAAACTGCCGCATATGAAAGCAACAGTTTATTTGATTCCATTATTTCCAAAACGCAATCCAAATCCAGTTAAACTCCAAAAATTCTCTTTCCTTCTCTGATTCTGATCTGATCTGATATACTTTTAATTTACCCCGCCGACAACTCTTCTGATATGATACGATATAATCATCACATCATCATGTTTTTTTATTTTTTTATTTTTCATATCAACTCATTCCATTCAAGAAGCTCCACTTAACTTCCTTATTATTTTTTTTCTCCTCCATCCATACTCATATGCATACGCACCTCCACTCCACCTTATTTCTCAGACATTCCATCCATCTCCATAATATTATCTTGTCGATGACGCGTGTTTCCTTCGACTCTAAAACCAAACCCGACTTCGTTTCCAATCCACTCCACTGGCTCAACTCCATCCCACTACAAAAACGCATAGTCATTCATAATAGTACAAACCAAATCATCCGCAAAGCCAGAAAAATAGCAGCAGCAGCTCCTCCACAAACCAGTAGCCCATCCATCCATCCATCCTCCATCTATCATTCTAACGAGATATGATCACCGTCATCACTCCCAACAAACTCCTCCAAAATTCCAAAGGAACAGCCACACATTTCATTTCACTCCCATCCAAATCCAAACCCAGTTTCACTCATCCTCTTCTCTGCAAAAATAAAATGACTCAGCTTCCTCCTCCATCATCATCATCACCGACCATCCATCTCCAAATTCCAATGAGATGAGATTCTGTTACATATGGCTTGTATGATGCATTTCTTTCCTCCTCCACATTACTTCTCTGACGATGATGATGGCCCATTATGACTGACTATGACCATAGCACATATCATATCATTATCATTTTCCTCCATTTCACTCCCGTTACACTCTCCATAACAATGCAATGCCACGCTGTTATTATTATGCAATCCAATCCAATGCAAACCTCTTCTTCTTCTTCTTCACAGGTAGAGCAGAAAACAGAACCAACTCCTCCAACAACAAACCCATGCATAACAAAACACCAATTTTTTTCTTCTTCTCTCCTCTACTCGCCCCTCCACCTCCTCTTCTCTCCTTCCAACCGTCCATTCCATTCAATAATGAGCCAAACTTACGAAACTCATGCAGTTTTCCACACTACATGATCGATTATCCACCTCATCATCATCATCATAGCTCATATCACATATTTTTATCCATCCCATTTGTGAACACCTTTACCTGGCCTACCTGGCTCACAATTGTACTTCTTCACACATAAGCCATGCATTTCATTTCATTTCATTTCATACTCCTCCAACCAAACGAACAAACAAAAAACATTTCATTTTTCCTTTCAACCCTTTTTTTACAAAAAAAAAGCCTCTTCAACCCAATCCATATTACAATCCAATCCAAATCCAAAACAAGAGAGAGGTACAGAACTGAGCTGAGCCGAACTGCGAGTAAAGCTGACTTACTTCAGCCAAAAAAAAACTGCAACCCAGTCATAGTCATACAAAAAGTCACTAAAATAGTAATTTTTTTTTCCTTCTTCTGCTGTGGACGATGTACATGTATGAGCCATGTTACATATTATGTGATGTGATGATAATGATTTGTAGGTGGTTGTTTTCCCCTTCACATGTGTGTGCGTGCTCCTCATTTTCCCATTTATCGCACTATTTCAACAATTTTCCCTTTCAATCCTTTAAAAAGAAAATAACTATATAATATAATAATCCACCTACCCATTTTTCTACATCAAACCAAATAAATATATCTCCCCCCCATTTTTTTAACGTACTTACATTACTTTTTTTTATAAAAAAAAACACAACAACAAACTATTCTTGTATGGAAGCTCGTGTTTGTTCGATAAAAAAGTAAAGAAGAAGAAGAAGGAGAAAAAATGGAGAACAAATAATCAAAAGTTTGTAAGTGTTTGCTTAAGCTCGTTAGTTGGTTGTTTTTCTTTCTATTGTTTGGTTTAAAGCTCACATAATTATATTATAATTCTAACAAAACGTTATTTAGTTTTTTTTGTTGTTGTAATATTTAAAAGTTGAGAGTTGTTTTTTTTTGTGGAGTTTGGCGTTACATTAATTACATGGTTAAGGTTCTTGCCAAAAAAAAATATGTATTTATTTAACTTTTTATAGATAACTAAAAATTACTTCAGTGTAAATTAAGTGGGTTATGTAACAATCATCTCTCATGAATCTCATGAGCATGATTAAGTCTGTTCTGTTATGTCATGTCGTCCTCAATCTTTTTTTTATCATTGTTATCATCATCATCATCATCAGTTTTTGGTAAAATTAAGTTGGGTTTTTAAGTGTAGAGTTATATAGGTTCGCTCTCGAGTTAATTTATTCTGAGCGTGCTCTCCCAATCCATGTATGTACGTCTTACGTCATTAAACTATGCTTCAAGCTTCAAGAGGATGATGATGATGAGGGGAGACTGAGTGCTTTGGAGCTTATCTATTTTAATCTTGATTCGCGATGCTGATAATAATACGTCTAATGATGATGATGATGATAAGTGGAGGGATTTAAATAAAGAGCTTCTGTTGTAAAAAAAAACAAGCTAATTAAGATTGAGATACGATATGAAAAAAATTAAATAGAATGATCTGCCAAAATGTTTCGAGTGAGTGGATGATTGGATTTTTATTGGAAGAGTGTTAAATATGTCTGGGATGATAAATTATCTCCAGTTGAGGAGGATCTGCCTGATTAGTTAGTTTTACTTTAATCTGATTGGGGGAAAAAAATTCACTGTTCAATCTTGTTCTGTGTGAAGATGTGTGTCTCTCTGTTTAGGATATAAAAGGAATAAAAAATTGTATTTCATTTTTATTTCAGGATCTGATAAAGCAAGTGGAGTGGACTGAACACGTATCGAATTTAAAGTTGGTGGAATCATTAAACTAAATGCGAATAAAATCCAGACTTCCAACTTGGAATATAGATCTCTCAATTGGAGTCTCAGAAGTTAGTCATGTTGGTGAAGGCGTGAAGGTGTGAAGTCGACGAAGATGTGCTTACGGGGTAAGAAAAAAATTGTTTTTTAAAACAAATAGTTTCCAAACATAATTTTAAAGTTGATTGATTAAATATTATAGGTGGTTTAAAAATTAGAATATAATATTTCACGTCTGGATTTATAATTTTTTTTATATGAATTTTAGATGGGATCCTTGCGCCTTTAAACTGTTGATTGATGGACTATGTAATCAATCCAGCCCGACGACCCCAACTTGAACATGTGGAGGAACTTGTTAACAATCCATTTTCTACTTCAACTGTGTTGCCTTCCACATCTTCAATAATAATAATAATAACTAGAGTAGTTATAATAATTAAGGAGGAGCTCTAGCGCTATCGTCCAGAGAGAGAGAAAGGATTGAAAGAAAGTGTTGGTTTGTTTCGGAAGGAGAGTGGAGCTGGAAGGTTTGAAGAAATGGATGAGTTCTCCGACTTTCAAATGGCTGTCCAGACACCATCCCTGCTCCCCCAAGGAGGAGGAGGAGGAGGGAACAAGGGGGGTCCGCGCTACTCCGACTCCAGCCCAGTTCATGGCCACCACCAGCCCACAACAAAGTCTGAATTATTCCTCCGCTCACAGCAGCAGTTTTCCTCGTCCAGTGGCGGCCCACCAACAGTACTGAAGCCGGTGGGGGCTCCGCCCGTCCCGAAAAACCAAGTTGGGAAGAAGAATGTTGGAAGCCGACTGGCGAACTATGATCTTGGCGCCGGTGGAGGAGGAACTCAACAACAGACTAATGGGAATAATGGCTTCCAAAGTCATCTTAGCAATGGAACTGGATCGGATATCATGTTTCCCGGGTTGCTAGGGAATCCTCCCAAGACAATCAGTAACACTAATGGGAGGAGCTACTACAACCAAGACTTGCTTATCGGAGAGGAGGACAAATACTCCGCCCTTAGGATGTTCATGGAGACGGATATCAGTAGTGGTAGTGGTGGAAGCATTTTCCAAGGGGGGATGAAAGAGTCCTCCTCCACTTTGTCCACATCGTCGTCCATGGCCAACCCTTCTCCAGTTCCAAGCAACCCTGTAAATTCTAATCATCATCATCATCATCAGCACAACTCGAGTAGTGTGAGTGCCTTCAACGTTTCCTCTCCTCCTCCGCCGAGCTCGGTGGAAGCCTTTTCCAATGCGTCGGGTTCCACTACTACTGTGGCCGGCGGGGACTCGGACTTTGACTTCGGCGATTTCCAATCATTCACGGGATTCACTTCCCCGGAAGTTCCCACCCCGAACACAGCCAAAGTGTCGGCAACGACAGCCCTCACCCCTTCCTTCGCAACTAACGCAAACGATATACTAAATCTGCAAAGTCTGCAGTCCTTTTCCTCCGTACCGCCGGCTCTACAGCAACCACCTTCTTCCACCTACTTTCCATCATCATCATCAGCTTTCGTGACTTCTTCCACTGTGGAGAACGGCGGGGGTTGTGACAGTGACGGGGAGTTTGGAGACTTTGTTAGTGTCGAGCCAGTAGTCACACCTCAGCCACCCTCCACGTCGACATCGACACCCGCCTTGAATACCAGTCATACCACAAGCACACTGCTTGATGATCTCTCGCCCTTCAAACCACCACCCTCCCAGCCAGCACCCTCCTTCCCTCATCACCACCAAGCCCTTGAGGCGATGAAGCCCTTCCCTCAAACCAGTGAAGGCTTGTCCGGCTTCGAAACCTTCTTCAATCCAATCCCTCCCGAGCCATATCAGCAGCAACCAACCACTTCCCAGCCATCCCCACTCTCCCTCCAACGCCATTTTTTGGCTAACCAACGCCAGGACAGCCGGGAGGAGTTCCCCGACCCCTTTTCCGACTTTGCCGGCGTCCTCACCAGAAAAAGCTCCAGCTCCTCCGCAGCCTCCGGCAATGCCGGCGGCTCCATCCCTCCTCAACCCACATTCATCCGAACCTCGCTAATCCGCAATGATGAAGTGACTGACATCATCGACCCCCTCAAGTGGAGCCCATCCGTGGAGGAGAGCAGCAGCGACCCTGCACTGGACTACATCCCCCCCTTCGAGCGGAAGGGCAGTGGAGGGAAGTCCAAGTTCCTGGACATCTCCCCGGAAACCCGGTCCATCGCCAGCTTGGACTTGGGCAACTACGTCACCGTCGACTACGCCGACAACAACACCACCAACAACAATCTCAATAACAACAACAACAACAATAATAATAACAATAACAACGGCAAAGCCTTTATCGATCAGTCTCCCCCACTCCAAAACCATCATCAACATCATCAAAGTCATTCGGCAAGTGGGAAAGTGGGTCCTTCCCTAACACCCCCACCCGCTCCACTCCTCCACCATCCCGGCGGGATCATGTCATCCTCCGATGAGGCAATCATTTATGATGAGTATGATAAGTATCAATGCTTCCGGGAGGAGTGTGAGAATGTGCGGCTCTCAAATTATTAGCCAAAATTACTTAAAGTTTATGCTAATTTCCAACATTTAGCTTGTCTCATAAAATATGGATTATGTAATATTAATAATATTTTTATTTGCTTTTTGCTTTCCAGGAAAAGGAACGCTACTTTACGGAGTGGAGCCGATGTCTTCACCTCTGCAAGCTGATGATTTCCAAGGCCCTCTCCGTTTTCAACTCCGTCTCCACCAGCGAGGTGATCAAGGAGGTGGTGGCTGATGAAAGGGGCTACTCTTATGTGATGAGTAAGTCCATTTTATTATTCCTAATAATTTATGACAATGACGCCAACTTACATTCTTCCGAATGATTGCATAATTTATTTATTTTTATTCCAGATATACTTGAGGTGTACCGTATATTCCAACGAATCCAAAAGTCTGCTGAGAGAATTGGACTGGAGCATAGGCTTCGGGGGGGCTGTGACGAGATAACCAGCTTGTGGGAGACTCTCACCGCCTTCCTCCTTGGAACTTGTGTGTCGGTCCGTAAACCAAACAAAAAATAATAATGCCAATTTAATTTGCATAATCACTATCACTAACAGCGCCCTATCGATTCTAAAAAAAAATTAATTAATGGTCCATTTTAATTTTTAGACTGAAATTTGCCAAGCAACTTCCTTCCGTGAGGATACGGAGCCTTGCTCGTCCCCGGAGGCGGATGATGGCTCATCCAACTGCTGCGGCGTCTGTCTCTGCCTTGTGGACACCTCCCTGATAGCCGAGTGTCTGGACTATGGGGGGAAGATCTACCACTGTAGCTGCGCCAACTTTTGGGTGAACGAGGTGGACTCGATCCTCCCCTCCCTCTCCTCCCTCCCCAGCCCATCCGGAGAAACAAACATAGTTAGTACAAGTAGCAGTGGTGGTGGTGGTAGCAACGTTGGGCCCAACTGTAGCATCAGCATCGACTACCTTCATAATGAGCAGTCTGGTCATCATCATCCTCACCCTCCACCCATATCGAAATACGATAAGCGCAGCAGCAACAGTCTCGTATGATGATGATAACAACAACTCATCCCAATCAACAGAAAGTTACTTGTCATCATCATCCCTTTTCTCAACCAGCTTCTTCTTCATTCCTCGGAAAAAATATATTGCTTTCCATCAATAGCTTATCGGTTCACACTGGAAGAAAGAAAGCAGCGCAAAAAAAATGCCTTTTTTATAACTCGATTTCTCCTCCCCGACATTTTTTTTTTAAATATATGTTTCGCAATAAAGATCTTTTAATTACTAACTAGGTCCGATCATCGAGCCATGATTGAGATGCTCCGCTCATGATCCCGTCCCTGTCAATACGTTATGTTATACTTACACTTAAAACTGTAAATTCTCCGGATGATGACTAAAAAGTTGTTATATGATTCATTCATGACTCATGAACAGTTTCAGTTTTTTTTTTCAAATGTGAGAGCCAGAATAATAAAAAAGACTTGAAAAGGCGTTAAAGGAATAAATGCTTTGAAACGTGAAAAAAAAGAATAAAGTTGTTCCAAAGCATGTGTGTGTGTTTTTTTTTAACCGTTAGCTTTAACGTCTCATTTCCCACTTTTCATCTCATCTCATCTCATAAAAAAGACTCGGGGAAAAAAAAAGAGAGAGAAAGGAGGAGTGAGTGGGTAAAAGTGGCGACCTTAAAAGTTAAATATCTTTTGCAAGTACTTTGTAAAGTGAGGGTTGGGTGGGATTTTAAAGAAAATCTGTTTCTGCTTGCATTTCAGATTAGCACATTTTATTGCCGAAGTCCATCCTGATGAGAAACGAATGAATGCATAATAATATGGGCCGTTTGCTAAAAACCTAATCGTAGGCATAAAAATTTCTTCCTTTTTTTGGCTGTGCAAAATCCTGAAAACTTTTTCATACATAAATATGAGCATCTATCCCGGATGGGGCATTCTGAGAAAGTCGTAGAAACAGCCAGCCTAGCCATCCATCCATTTGTCATATTTTATTTTATTTTTCACTAGATACATAATCAATATTATTCCTCCTTTTCATAAATTACGAATGGGAAAACACAAAAAGTGTTGGTTTTTGAAATGGGATGAATCTGAACTCGGACCTGTCAATGCTCAAACCATCCTACTGACAACAACCAAGTCAAAAAGGATTTTTTCCCACATCATTTCACAAAATTCTGCAGTTTTTTTTATTTCATTCCGGAATGGATGGATACCTTGTCATGTCACTTGTCTCCAGGAAGCTAAAAAAAAATTGGAGTCCACTCATCAGCACAAATGCCGAATTTATTACATGGGTTGGTTTTTTATGCTTAAGTTCCTCCAACTAATAACAACCGTAGAGTGGACATGGCCAGAGAGAGACAGACAGAAGCTTTTGAGAGCACCATTGCATTGCTTGGAAAGGCATCCATTCAATTCACACTTCCAAAATGTTAATATTGGAAAGTCTTTTTGTCCTCATCTCTGATATGGATGATGATGGTGATGCCCTACTAGTGTACCTTCCCTCTCTCCCTCTCTCTCCACAACCAAGTTGTTTCACACAAAACCTCTTCTCCTCAACCTAGAATCCATCTGTTTACTTTGCTGATCACACCATTTTCTTCCCCCCCCCCCCTTTCACTCTTGGTGGAACAGTTTTCCCTTTCTGGGAATGGGAAATGGGGAAACCAACCTCGTCTAGTCAGTCTGGTAGTAGGCCAACTACAGAAATTCACTTGTGCATGTATATATTATTGGAGAGAAAGGACACGCTTCTCTCTTCTCAAATGAAAAACAAAAAGTTGTTGTTCCGGATTTTATTTTATTTTTTTTAAAGTCCAGTCCAGCCAGACCCTGTCTGATGATTAATTATGATGATGATGATGATGATACGTGGTTAAATATTTAATTTAACTTGGCTGCAGATGTATTTTTATTTTTCAACTTTCAGGAAGTCCAGCCACCACCACCCCAGACACTGAGCAGCCTTTTGTCTTTGGAACATCACCTCGAACAACAAAATCTGGAAGTTATCATTCCCTTGTTAGCTCCTCCATGAGAGTACAATACTTTTTTATCCCTTTTTTGTATCTTCCTCCTGAGAAAAAAAAAACAAAAATAAAATAACTTGGAAGTGGCATCATTGGCACTAGGCATTATTATGGAGTCTTGGATATTATACGTAGTATGATGGCTTGGTTTGGATTGGAATTGGTTGGAAGGCAGGAGCGCTCCTTTCTCTCTCATATCATATCATCAAACTGGATGGTTTTTTAACGCTGTCTCCTCCGCTCCCACTAACAGAAAAAAATCACACACATCTACACACACCTAACTAACGAAAGTATCCATATTCCATAGTCAGTCGATACGCTCCTCTCGATTTTGTTTCCCCCTTCTTTCCTCCAAACCATCTTCACTCACATTTTCCACCTTTGGCGGAGCAGATGAGGTGTGGAAACTGGTTAGAGTTTCAGTGGCGGTGGAACAAAGAAAAAGAGTGTTGAATGGATTCAGCGAGGAAGAGAAGGAATCATCGGCAATCCTCTCAGTTTTACTTGAAACAGACATACATGGTCAGTGATTTGATCTAATTATCAACACTGATTAAATTTAATTGTTCAGTTTTTTTTCGATAAGGAAACCGTTCATAGGAAGGATACATTATTTAGCAGGGGAATGCTACCGGGATGGTTTTTTTTAACTGGTCTCAGATTGCCCCGAACCCTGCGAAATAGGAAATTTGGTTGAAACAAACTTCTTTCAAGTGATTGTTGACCAGTGAGGGAGGAGGCCTGGCATTGTTTGCTCATCTTCCCGAATATGTTGGTCTGGGTGACTGCTCCAGGTTGACTGCTGTTTAAAAAAAATAAATTGGCGAAGCCAAGCAAACGATTTTATTGACAAGCTCAACAAGTTTCTCGTTCATTGTTCGTTAAAGAGTTTTTCTTTTTTGTCTCACCCGGTTTTTTGAGTCATGAACTAGAAGTTGAAGTTGAATTTTTTGTTTAAACTGTTAATTTTAACTAATGTTCCATTCAACTACATAACGTCGAGAATAAAAGAAGAAGAAACGAGATGATGATGAGACGGGGTTGGTGAGCCCAACTAGGATTTCAAGCCTCTCACCTCACCCAACTCATGCTGAAGAAGGTTGAAAGTCAAGTCAAGCCGAATTCGGAGAGTTATGCTCATTTGAATTTCATTGAAAACAGGTGAGGAACAACAAGAGTACGTTTGCTAAATATCCCAACTTTCTCATCTTCAAAACTAAAAGAAAATATGAAGAGGTTCTCACAATGCCCCAATTCCTCAACAAAAATAGCTCATATCCCAGAAATTCCCCTACAAAATATCTAGATACCTAAATTACACACAAACAAACAAGCTGAAAAAAATGTATCGGTAATTGAGAGAGTCAAACTTTGTGTCAAACGTTTCCTTTCCTTGATTCACACCTTCACCCTTGAAGGAGAAAGCTGCTTACTCCCAATTAGGCCTCCAGTTAATTTCATTACAGGGATGACAGGGAAAGCACTCACTCGTCAACTAACTCTAAAATCAAATACAAATAAATAGCTTCCAAGAACATCTCATTTCATTTGAGCTAATTTTACATGAATGGAACAACTTCATTTTTTTCGTGATCAATTCAAGCGTTTTTTATTTATTTTTATTTTTTTTTTTAAATATATCCAGTTCATTTAATTTAGTATTTTTTTCCTTTTATAAAAAAAAACTGAGAGCTGATTAGAGAGAAAATCAAAACTATTTTATTTTACTAATTACGAAAGGAGGAAGATGAAGAAGAGCCTCTGGGCACAAAGACATTTCCGGTTCCATTTGGTGAAAGCAAGTAAGAAAAGGCATTTTTTTAAAAAGAATTTCAGTTCCCCAACTCATTCCAGCACAGTCATATCATCATCATCATCATCATCATCCAAGCAATGAAGAAAATTTGGCTACTCTACACCATTCACAAGAAACTGAAGAAGAAGCAGCAGCAGCACTACAAGGTCGGGTTCCTCTTCTTGACAAGCCTCATGGATTGAGCCTCTCCTTCCCCCAGTCGGAAGTCAGTGAAGGAAGGAAAACGAAGAACAAGTTTGGGAACACTTTCCAATAAACAAAAATATAGATATAAAATTGCTGTTGTCTGGAGCAAGTTGAAGGACAAGCCTCCCTTCCCCCCTCCAGAAAAACAATATTAGTATTTAATAGCTGGGCAACAGAGCCACTTTGAACTTCACCTCCTCCTCTTCCTCCCCCTCCAAAAAACAAGAAGAATAGCAACCCAATAAAGGACAATGCTAAGTTCCACCGGGACCAGTGATGGGAGCAGTGCAGAGAGCATAGCCCAAGGGGCCACGGACGGCCCCAACAACATCACCCAACGCCTCACCAACAAGCACCATGAGAACAAGAGCAACAACGACAATAACTCGGCCACCAGCGAGGTGGTCGTTTGCCACACGCCCGGAGGGGCCACCAAGCCAGGGCTGGAGGGGGTCCTCCCCGCAACCGGCACCCTGGCCATTGACATCGCGACAGATGGGCGGGAGACTTGGGACAAGAAGATTGAGTTCCTCCTCGCCGTCATCGGCTTCGCCGTCGACCTCGGCAATGTCTGGAGATTCCCTTATGTTTGCTATGCAAATGGGGGAGGTAAAAAAATAAAATAAAATAAAATCTACATAATATTGAATTGAATTGAGCATTGGATCAAGTCATGAATCATTTTCCCATCATCACCATCATATTATTATATGAGTTGATTTTCTTGGAGGGAAATGTCTCACTACTTTATTCATTCTCGGGGTGCAGTTGTCAGACTTCTTTTTTCAATAAAACTTTCTTCAAGTTCCTTATTGCAGCAGCAGCCAGCCAGCCAAGAAGAGCGAGCAGGTGTGAAAGTTTTTGGTAGGTAGGTAGGCATAGGGCTGTACAGGAAATCAGAAGGAAAAAAAATAGTCCATTTATTTGTTAAGGGGAATTTTCCCTTTTTATGAAGTTGCTTAGATATATCCATATTCTTTTTTTCTCAATAATGCAGATATAACAATAGCAAGAGGGGAAAAAAAGAAATCATTCACAACTCAGATTTAAGTATTGTTATTAGAAGACTTCATATGAGAAAAAAAGTCGATCTTTCTTGTTATTATTTTTTCTCGAAAAAGGAGAATTCCCTTTTTATGGATTTTTTTTGCAGAGCTTAAAAGTCACGTATGTCATAGTCAATAGTCATGGATGATGAGCTTCACATGACGTTTCTTCCGCATCCGGCTTTTGTATTTCCGTCCAGACAAGCTCGTGTCATGATGATGCCATGCTGAACCTTTTTTTTTCTTCCTGTGTAAAGGAACTTGAGTTCATAGGTAGGGAAGGGGAAAGTGGAGTGGGATTTAAGAAGAAAAAAAAATGGATTTGCAAAGCAGGAATAATGGCTTAATTTTTTTTAAATGTTTTTAAAATGTGATGTAGGTATTTATTTATGTTTCATCAATATCGTTGCTTTTGTGAACGCTCAACAGGTGCATTTCTCATTCCGTACTGCATCATGCTCCTGTTCGGAGGGCTGCCCTTGTTCTACATGGAACTCGCTCTGGGACAGTACTACCGGAGTGGGTGCATTTCCATTTGGAGACATATCTGTCCGGCGTTAAAAGGTAAGTACCTCACATTCAATTATCTACTTAACATGCGTGCCTACCCTTTACGACGAAGGATTTACTCTGGTTTGAAAATTGAAGGCGGCATAGTTACAATTTTTTTTATTTTTGCAAAATGGGAAAACTGAAAAACGAAACCGGGATATTTATATGATGAAATAGTTTGCAACTTTAAAATAAAGTGTACTTGTTTGGAGAGTCCCAGATGGGTTTGGTTCAAGCTAATCATAATCACTATTGTTTCAAGAAACAGGACATAACCTACTCAAATACAAAATAAACCGTTTCACTAAGAACAGTCGGAAGTACAGGCGATCCGCATTGAATTGAAGCGTTTGCGCTAGTTGCTAATAACTTTGGATGAGTTCCAACTAATTAAGATAAAATATGGAAAAGGAAATACGTACATATATATTTTTTTTAAATGCACTCGCACATATATGTTCTGCCACTGCGGCCTTGCAATTTGCTGTTTGGCCAGATGACGTCGTAAAGCCTCAATCATCATCATGATTTGATAAAAAGAATAGACGAAGAAAGAAATGTTTCCAAGAAGGAAACTGGAACAGCCTTCAAAAAGAACTACAATGCAACACACACATGTACATAACGCATCATCATCATCACCATCATGTTATATAATTAGTGCAAACATGTCATTTCACGTATTTCACAAACTTGAGACACCCCAAAAAAAAACTCAACTAGGCCATGCATTGCAGAGTTTGCCAGTGCATACAAGAATATTATAGTACTTCTGATCTGATGGTCACGGTCTATTTGGAAAATTACATCCGTCACGCCAGAGTCAGAATCCATTACGAATTTCGTCACACGGGACGGGAGTAAACAGTGACACCAACTTGTTGGAAGGTGTGCTGGTATGCTTGTCAACATTGTTCTTTGCATGTCTGTCTATCAAGGTATTTTAGAGACTTTTGGTAGAAAATATATTTGTGGTGAGGCTGGACCAGAGTCAGTTGCGTTCTCACACCGTCACCTTTCTCTCCTGGAGACCTTGAAGCATTACTAAAAAAATCCGGATTATTATAATGGTGTGAAATTTACACTATCCTCTTAGGACATTATTTACGCACCGGGCGGAGGATTGACTCTGAAATCCATCTCTGAATGAAGTGATTCATTATCCATCTCCATCCATTCCCTCTTCTTGCAAATTACTAAATTGACCACTTCACCAAGCAAAGTACAAAACCTTTCATTACAATCATCCCATTTCTTAACTTGAGAGAGGTAAAAAAAAATCTTTTCATTTGCGAAACCCTGATTTTTTTTTTGTAAGCCAAAAAGATCCAGGGAATCATTACTTAAGAAAGAAGTAGCCTGGAAGAAAGTTTTGCAGTGTCAGCCCAAAAAAAAACTTATAATAAGTCCATATATCATACTGACGATGAGAGGGATGCTTAAAGGCTCAACTTTCTTTTCCGATGATGATGATTATCCTCCTGTTAATCCACTTGTTTTTGCGGGGGTCACTCCAAAGTGGATCCGGCTATAAATGCTACATAATGCGGATGTGTATGACTCCCTCAAAAAAAAGAGAAAGTCCAGACATCTCACATCATAGTTGCTGCTGCTTGCTTCAACATAAACCCTCCAAATAAGGGTGACAGGAAAGGCATCATCATCATCATCATCATGGTACATATGTTAGGAGGTTGTTATTATCATCATTCCACTCTCCCCTTCTCCCTTCTGTATATACCCAAGTTGAGTTAAAGAAAATGATGAGAAGAGGCAGTTGGGTGACATCCACCTTTTTTTTGGACAGGAGCGGAGCACTGGCCATGATAACAATGACAGAATAAAAAGGCTAAATGGCACGATTTCACCCGGCTCTTCTCACCAGGCATCAGGCTCCAGCTCTTTTTTCCCCTCCCCTGTTTCGTTTTTTTTCCTTCTTCACTTGTTCTTCTTCTTCTTTTTTTTTTTGGCGTAAACGATTGTCCAGGGATTTGTTGACATCCAATTACCCAACAGAATAAAAAAAACGAGAGAGAGAGAGAGTTCCTATTTTTTTACCAGTGGCAGAACAATTGGAATTCCGTCCCGCTTTCCCTTTCTCTCTCTCTCTCTCTCTTTATGCCAGGGATAAAGGTGTGGACAAGTGATTTGTCCTGATGATGAGGGAACGAGGAACAAAATAAAAAAAAAATGAACAAGACAGGAAGGAGAGAAAGTGCTGGAGGTAGTAGATTGGTATCGATATCCAAAAAAAAACACTCCAATCCAGAGTCAAACTTATCTTTTCCTGATGATGATTCGGTTCGGGGAGGGGAACAAAAAGTTCCGTACACATTCCTGGAAACAAATGGGAGACTATAATAACTGGTTCCACTTTTTTTTATAATACATAGGAAGACTTATAAGTGCCCGGTAAATTTTTTTGATGGGGGGTGTGGGGGGGAATGGGTAAGGTGATGGAATCCATCTTAGTTGGGACGGGAAGTTATGTACTTATGTTCTGTTGCTGGTCAACATCCTCTTTGGTCATTGGCCGGTAAGCATTGAAATTAAGTAAAAGTAAGTGTTCTTCTCCCTGTCATGTTCCATTAAGGAGGGATGAATGCTAACAAATGGGGGCAGCTATTGTCACCAAGGGCCAGCCTGTTTTTTAAAGAGGGAAGTGAAAGATAACAGGGAGGGGGTCTGGGTTCAATCAATCCATATGAGCAAAAATCAATCAATTTGAATTAGAAAAAAAAACAAAAA
>JAQIWX010000377.1:0-18031 GCA_034696785.1 Lepidocyrtus cyaneus | reverse complement strand
CCATGAAAATGGGCCAACTGAAACAAACTAACTGCTGCAGCTCCTACAAAAATCCAAGTAACTTGGACTTAAGAAACAGCGATTCTACTTTTAAAGAAAGGAAGGCTCCAAGTTTTAAAATCATCTGAAGGACAATGTAATACAAGTCGGGTCGGGTCTAATAGAAATACTTACATGGCTATACTCAAGCCACCATATTCTCATAATGACTGGGTGGTGGTGATTTTACCATAAAAAATAAAAAATCCCATTTTTTCCAATGACTTTCCCTTTCCTCCTATCATCTTTCTCACACTACCCCCAAAAAATCTATTTCATTTCATTTCCCCTCTCCTTTGTTTTCAATTCCCATTGGCATATTTTTTCCAAAAAAAAACAACCTGCTCTCATAACATTCTTGCCCCGACCCCAGACCCCAATCCATTCATGTAACAACGCAACACACAGAGAAAGGTAATGGTAATGTACCTACTACACTGGAGCAAAGGGCTATCTGCATAAATTCATCCATATGGCCATTCAACATAATGTTCAGCTCAGGAATAAATTTTTATGTCCCTTTCCCAAAATTGGGTCTTGACTTCTCCAGCCAAGTCTCACCACGACCCAACCAAGGACAAGGAAAATTCTGGAAATGGGGGAAAGCAGCATCCATGAGCAAAATTTGTTCGTAACTAATAAGTAATCCCTTAATGGTAAGTGTGTACAGGAACGGCCGCGTATAAACTATATTATGAACAGATATATTATAATGGGGGGGGATGCAAATTTTTTAAATTTTCATTTCCTCTTCGAACCCAGAACTCAGTCAGCCATACCTACCAGCTACCTAGCTAACTTCCGCTTGCTCCTATTCCCATTCCAGGAAAAATTCTAATCTAGGTTTACTGCCCATAAAAAGGCACATGCTCGCACTTAAAGGTCTCTCCGAAGATAAGGCTCGCAATTTTTTGGGTAGTCCTTCCTCCCTCCCGCACTCACTCATGGCTGATGTTAGATATGGCCCATACGCACATCCCTACTTGGGCATGGCTTGGGCTTGACTGGATCTGATCAAATCAAAATGGTGTACCTACCTATTCAAGCCTCTACAAAGCTCTTTGAATTTTCCTGGAAACTGCTCCTCATGTACTGCTTAACTCACACTTTGGGAATAAGGGACCACCAACGCCACCACCACTCCACTACACGGAGGGACATAAATCTGGGAATATTTTTATGATTTTATTGAGCCACGTAAAAAAAGTAAAAAAAACATCAGCTTTTCTTATACAAAATACCTACCCAATGTAAAACAGGAAGGAAGTGCCTACATATTTTGCATAACTGTAAAAAACGGAATCCGGATACTGGGCTGGGGAACAAGAAAAAAATTCATATTCATAATAAAAAAAGGAAAACGACAATTTTTACTGTACAGCACTGACTACCCAGCTATTCCTGAGAGTTTGAGTCGAGTTCATTCATAAAAATGAATATGCCTATTTTTGTATATGGTTTGGGTTTGGTATGATATGACATTTCCCTGTCGTACCAGTTCCTATTTTTTCTCCTTTGTCGGTTTCAACTTTAGAAGAGCGGAAGTGAAAGTAATGCCTTGTACCATGTCATTCCATGTCTCTGGATAATATGTTCAAGCCAAAACCGAGCCAGGCCAGGCCAATATTTAAATGGTTATTGCTCACTAAAAAAAGGACTCTTCTTGTGTGCTACCACTAACCATTACATAACTATTTTGTATCACTTGATATCTGGAATGAATACTTTTGTAAAAAAAAGTTTGACAAGCATTTGTTTTTTCAGAGGAAAACTGAACGGATCTACCTAACTTGTTTGCAATCATAATAATATTTTTTTTTGCAAAAACAGGAAACTGGGCATTCTTGAAAAGGAAGTAAAAGATTAAGGCGGATTTGTCCCAGTAAAATAAAGATTTTTCAAAAAAGTTCCAAAAAATTCCAGACTTTTTTTAACGGTAAAAAGTGGAAGCGTTTTCTTTGTTTAAGATGAATGTAGGGGAAAACAAAAAGGGACACTGATGGCTTTTCTTTTAAAAAATTTGAAGTTTGTTTTCAGCCGCTAAAAAACCAAATCTTTTTTTTTGGTTCCGACAGAGAAAGACTAACGAGGAAGGAAGGAAACAAATAACGTTATGAATTGGGCCGGGCTGGCTGATTGTGAGATGAAAGGCAGTCATTCATATAGGCAGAGTCAAAGAGAAAAAAGGAATGTAAAAAAAAGTTCGTTATGTCTTACTCAAAAGCACTGTTACGTAGGTATATCCAGAGTAGCAAAAAAAGTATATTTTTTGGATGTACTTTTTAGTAGAAATGTTTCTTATATGAGTCCCAAGTGCTTTCTGGAAACATCAAAAAATTACACACTTTTACAAGATTGATTCCGAAAGTTTCCCCCCTAATTTAAGGGAATGGGTGGAAGGCAATTATGCGGCCGGTTGGTTGCGTAACTTTGACTTTTTTTTTAGAGTGAACAAAGTTGTTTGTTAGTGACTTTTCTTTCAGGGAGGCGATCGCTGTGCACCGTCGGTGAGTGCCATTTAGTAGTGAAGTGGAATGGCACTAAAAATGTAATATCGTCAAATATGGTATTTTTTTACAAGGAGCAACTTGAGTTGAGCCATTCTCTCTGATACTTCTTTTTTTGCAGAAAAATGGCAGTGGCATAACTGTGGATCGTATCGTAATGCTCCAAATAATGCTCCAGAATTATGGGAATTTTTTAGACTTGCTTTGGTTGTTTTAAACTTCCTGTTTTAGTCGGAGGGACTACTTCGTAAGTGACCTGACGGTTGGTTCCGTAACCTCCAAAATTACCCGTGGGAAATTGACAGAGTTCTGGCTGGAGCTGTAAAGCGTCAGCATTAACATTAAAGATGTTGTTGGTGGAGCATTACAAGACTTGAAAAAACTCTCGTAAAATTATGAAAAGTTGAACTTAAAAGAAGATGATCAACGTTAGTCTTGAATTACATATACATTACCTGGAGATGGAATACTTATGCCTCCACGTCCAAAAAGCTTAAAACATTACATCGCAAGACAATTAATCAAACCAGATTATTTAAACTAATAGGAATATGTTTATTAGGAGGAGCAAAAGCGTATCGATTATAGATAAGGAAAATATACAACGTTTTAATTCAATCCATGATACAAGGAATAACAGTCAAACTAACTAATACTCACAATCAATCAAAACTACTTCAACAAATCAAACCAGACTTGGTATTTAAAATAGGTAGTAGGTATATTACAATCTAAGCAAGTTACACAAACTTACCTCAATGACTTTTTCCGTCATCTTGTAGTCCGACTATACACATTGTCGTGATCATCATATCATCAAGAGACAAAGTGTAGGAGATTTGCGTGAAAACAGAGAAAAGAGAAAGTATGAGATGAGAATCTTACTGCTGTACATAGAAATAGAATTGTTAGTTTTACTCCAGTTGTATCATATATCATACAATTATAAATATGTTACTTTTTACAATAAATAACCATAATTTACTAGAAAAAGATCAACTAACTACATTCATATTTAAATCAGTTGAAGTCAACATACACTCAACTTGCTTCATCTAACTACAGCCATACATATCTTTTTGGGGTCTGTATGGAAGAGTAAGCTCTGTATGTAATTTTGTCTACCTTAATTACTCTAATCTACATCAGCTGCTTGATCATCATCAGTTTTACTACATCGTTAATTTACGCACTACAATGGCCTACTTTTTACTTTATACAGCAAATTGGTAGAAACTACGAAAGTCTCTACGAAAAGTTTACACAAGCTAATAATAAACGTAAATTCCCATTTATATTAGGGAAAACTCTCTTATCCACATTCACATCCTCTTTCTCTTCTTGAACCTTTTCTTGTTTTTTTTAATAAAGTCCCAAGTGAATTATTACTCCATTTTACTGTAGTATTCCTCGAAACGCCTCAGCCATTCCACATCCTCCTCCCATAATGAATCTCTCTCGTTATTTTCTTAGCAAGCCGCTTTCCATACATTTCTTTCAATTTTCTCTCCTGATTTTCCACCATTTTCCCCGGAAGAAAAATATAAAATGCCTGGTTCTTCATGGTTGGCATTTTGCTCCTAAATAAATCCACCACATAAACCAAACCAACGCCTTTCTCCATCCGCTTGCAAAGCATATTATCGAATCAAATGATAATATTCATTCAGAAAACTCATTATTTCTCCGCGGTTTGTTTCTCGCAGCATCAGCAAATGCTTTAGTGGTTGGTTATTAGGTTCGTTCTGGCTAGGAACCTTCAAGGCATTTAAAGTACAATATGTTATGTTATGTTTGTGGTGCCCTTTCACTACTGAGCAGATAAAGAAACAAAGGAAGAAAAAAATATGCCTACTTTCACTCCACCGCTTATTATTCTTCTTCTCCTCCTCCTCTCGTGCCAATCCTTATTAACGGACTAGTTTTCAATATAAAACACTTTAATACTTTCTCCTCCTCCTCCTTCTCCACCACTACTATACGATGCCTCGTCTGCAATGCGATGAAAATAAGATTGTGAAAGTGTGAGAAAAAATATTGCAGCAAAGTTGCTCGTAAATTTTAGACTGATGAATGGCTCCACTTGCTTGCTCGCTTACGTAGCAAAAACTATTACTTTCTCTCTCTTATCATTCGACTCGCTTTCCTTTTCGTTCGAAATCACATTTCATTCAGAATATAAAAATGAATATAATAATATTTCTATCGACTTATTATCCCCTTTTTCTATTCTTCCCTCTAAAGACAAAAAGCTAACAAGCTGCTATAGAAAATGGCTCTAAAATTGGGAGAAAACTGTAACACAGCTATACTGACAATGAACGCGATAGGAGTAAACAGCAGCAGGAGAAATAATAATAATACGAATGATATTTTCCCCAAGAAATCTCAATCTCTCTCCAGCTACTTCTCTATATTTATATTGCTATCATCATCTTCATCACATGGGCAAAATCTTGGCTGCACCATCTTTCCTCATCGTAAAAAACAATAAGAAAAAACGGAAAGTTGACTGCTGTAGTGTTGTTATATGATGATGGGATAAAGAAAAAGTGCTAGACAAATATCATATATTTCGGAGGAAAAAATACAAATGAGATTGAGATGAGAATGAAATTTTGGTTCCCTCGAAATAAGGGAAATTCGGAGAAGACGGAGAAAATTCGCATGAGGAAATAGAGAATCGAGTTGGTTGATTTGAGACTGGCGCAGCATAATACTCCTCATAATAATAATGATAATAATAGTGAGCCCTGAATCGAATCGAACGGAGAAAGTGGTGGTGGCGATGAAGACGAAATAATAATAATAATAATAAATAGTAAATAATAAGAGGAAGTCGGATCTGAATTTGAATAATATGAAGAAGCATTTCTTCGTTCGGAGCTGACTAGCAAATAAGTAAGTGCCGAATAGAGTCTCTACTGCTATTTGTGTTGTAACTGGATCAGGAGAAAGTAAAAAAATATTGCAGTGGATTTTCCTGATTTGTTCTATCCATCCAAGTAGATTATGGAGAGTGTAATATGAAATTGGGAAAACGGTGAAAAACGAGAGAGAAAATTGGGTGATTTGCATTTTCCTTAACGTTGGGCTTGACTTCGACTTCAGTTTCGAGGAGAAAAATGTGGAATTATTTATTTGAAATTGTCCCGATCAGCAATATCGATATCAAAATGAGAAAAATCGTTACGTCATAATTATTTGAGCTGATCGCCACATTTGTAGACGGATCATTCAACCCGCTGCTCTCACTGGCAATATAATGGCTGGAGTCACATTGACCTAAGTAACCTTGTTGTTATTTTTTTTATTGCGAAAGCTGAATCAAATGAAAAGATAATTAATTTATTCCTCTTACCTGAACAGCAAGATTCGATGGAGGCTGAGGTGAAAGTTCCCTGGTCCCGTTAAACCACGTCACGTTTGCAGCCGGCCGAGCCCCCTTCACCCGACACAGGAGATTTACAACGGTCCCTTGTAAAACTGGCGCATCGTAGCCCGTCAGCTCCCATGATAAAGGTCGAACTGGAAAGAAAATAAGAAAAAAAATTACGAATAAAATAAAATCAAGCATAACAAATCAACCCTCTCATTCCTCTTCCTCCCCAATTTAATTTCTACCAAACCAGTTTGAGTTAGCTTGTGAAACGGGGTCGATTTTTAGTCTCCCTCTTACGAAACTAATTACAATTACGATTAATATCCATTATAACAATTTCCTTCCCGACTCTATCTAACAAACAATTAGGACATGCTCCATTTAAGTCAAATTCCTTGTAATAAAATTAATTGATTAGGCTAATTAGAGACAGAGTTAGGGAGAATGAGTCCTTGACAAAACAGAGACAACACCAAGTAATGCTCTTTAGCAGGGTATCATCATCCCTCTTTGGATTTCGTCCTTTATCTCTGCAAAGCAATGGCAATTACTTTGGATGGACGACTGAAAACCGGTTTTCAACAATGATATTTCACCCCTGGGCTCAATTCTCTCAGCTCGTGCGCATCTTTTACTAAATTTTATTTTATTTTCCTCCTAAACTCTTCTTTGTATTTTCTTTGCTCTAACTATCTCTCTCAAACTGAATCTCTTTTTTACTTTTCACAAATTTACTGAATAAATCATTATTAAGTGCGTACTGTCAATTTTCTCTTAAGCAATTAAAACTCCTCTTCCTCGAGGACTGCTCCTTCCCAAAGTTGAATTAAATAAAAAGGAATTTATAGTAATTTAGTATCATTTCAATTAAAACCCCAAAACTTTCTCAACAGCATTTCGTTTTCATGTATTAAAGTGGACTGAAAGAAAGAAAGTTTTTCTTCCAAAGGCTTCTCATTAATTTCTACCAGTTTCATTTGGAAATTGAAGAAAATCTGGAACATCCTCCTCTACTACTTCCTCCTGCTCCTCATCGTGATGATCAGCTTAAGAGACTTTGCTTTCAAGAAAAGAAACAACCTTGAAGATTTTAAACTCTTTTTCAATCAATTCTACGATAAATTCTTTTCAGCCTCCAAAATCTAAATTATAACTTGTCCTTGAAAGAAAGAAGGTGCGTATTTGTATTACATTTAAGAACCTTTCTCTTTTCTAAACCAATTATTACAGAAGACCAGGCATATATAAATAGTAATCATTTTCCTGTAAACAAACTTATTCATTCCCTTTCTTCTTCCAAATCATATCATATCATATCAGTTTCCTCCTCAAAACTCGGAAAGTTCAATTAAACAATAAATCAGCCCCCGATATAATTATAATTAGCTTAGCAAATAATTAAAGGAAAAGAGGTCGAGTGGAAATACTTTTGTAATTTATTCCAATCTTTCTTCCTGTCTTCAAAAAAGTGTTCATTTTCTAATGAACAAAAGGGCAAAAGAGCTCTTTTATTCAAAGGCTGAATATAATCTACTCATCTGACAGGAAAGTAAAGAGGAACAGGTAGTCCTACATACTTCCAGACTTTCTCTTCCTTTCTTCTGTCTTGAAAATGTTTCACTATAATTATGTACCAGAGAAAACTTCTTGTTTCTTCTTCCAGAAAGTTCCCTACTTTTTCGCGGAATCAAAACAAAATTGCAATATTGTTTGTTTCCCTCCCTTTATGTAAATTTTTTGTTGAGAGGTTTTTCCTTCCCAGCAAGAACTTAGAAACAATAATTTAATTATCGTGGAGAGAAGAAAGGGTTTTAACAAGAAAAGGAGCTAATTAATTCATAAAAGACTCAAGAAAAGAAAGAAGAAAGAAACATATCAGCAGACATTAGGAACCAGGACAAGGAGGAGGAGGAATGACGTCCCGTCCATGTGTGGAGATGGCTGGTCTTATGCTCCTACTCCTTCTTCCTCTTTCCTGCTACCTTTCTCTTTTGTCCTTTCTCTCTGGAGCAAATCGGCAAGTTTTGCTGAGAGAACTCTCAACACTTTCTCTTGTAATGATCATGATCATGTTGATGGAGGAAACACTTGATCGTGTCACTGGAAAACTACTGTTTACAAAATACACAAAATAACAAGCAGGACTAGTAGTCGGAGGAGGATGGGAAAAGGAGTGAATTGAGCGCTAAGTGAAAAACAAAAGTTTACCCCTTCCGAAAACAAAAACCGACACTCGCTGCACTTGACTAACTTTCCCCACTCACATGTCAATTTTCAACGGGGAAAACACTGGTTTTCAACTGTGGCCCTCTTTCTTAAACCATTAATAAGACCTGCACAACACATCACAAGAATAAGGAAAAGGAAAACACGTAGAAAGACAAGGAAGTTTAGTTAGTTTGGGTACGTGTGGGTCACCTCTAAAGAAAAATGGGCTGTATTTGAGCTACATGAATCCGACTAAACTTCTTTGCTAAATGTTTAGTAAACTAAAATGTATTTTGAGGGGGATTTGAGGAAGGAGGGAAAACCAAGTTGTGTTGTGTACAAGAGGAAAAAAAGTTTGAGATTTTGTAACTTCATTTATTAAGGAAAAAGTAAAATCGGAAGAAAACTGTACAAGCAGGGTTGAGGAAAGTAGTTGTCGTCAGTTTACTAAAATTTTCTCTTTTTCTTGCAAAATTTTTATTTTCTTTCTATGTTTGTTATTTTTCTTCCTTGTTTCAGACTTAAATTGGGGAAAACGTTGACAAATCCGAAGTTCAAAGTTACAATTAAGCTGTGTATGCCATTCCCCAAAGAGAGTATTTTAACAATGGAGAAAGTTTAAAAAAAATCTTGCAGTTTTTCTTCTTCAAATTTTGTAAAAAACGTGCTAATACCTTTTGAGTAACTGGCTGAGTGCCTGGCTGGTAAAGTGCTTAAAAGTTCAGGGCTTACGCAAAAGCCATTTTAGTAAAGGGGAACAAAGAAGTTTGCACTGTTTATTCTTAATTTAAATTTTTAGCTAAGAAAAGAAAAAGAAAGTGTTCCAGCAGTTTTTAATAGGGACACCTGACCAACCTACAACCGGGCTGACTTACATTAAAGACGAAAACTGTCTGTTATTCTTTCGCCTTGCTGATTAATGCGCTTTTCCCTTCCTTTGTTTACTTAGGTAGCGGCTTTGCATATTTTTTTTTGTAAATTTCGGTCATGTCATCATCAAAGAAAGTCGAGTGGAGATGATTGAATATATAAAGCTGATTATTATTTTTTGTTGTTATAATCCTTTCTCAGATAATTTGTCACGTAGCGTCTTGTGAAGCTCTTGTTATTTTTTTCAAAACTTAAACTTGTTAATTCTAATTTTTAGGTCATTGACTTAAGGTTTGACTTGACTTGACTTACCATAAACATCAACTTCGACCCATGCCGCCATAGGGACATCAAGAGTGGGGCTGATGGCACGGCACTCGAACTTGGCTCCGAGATCTCCCCGACCCAGGTTCACAGTCAGTTGGGAGCTTCCAGTTCCAGTTCCATCTGACTCGGTCATGTTGATGTAGCGACCTGTGGATAATAAAAAAAATCAAGGGAAAAATGTATATTAGGAACATATGGAATGAAATGAAGTGGAATTCACACATGGCTTTGGTGACAGCATAGCACAATATCTTCCAAGGGTCTGGTGGTGTTCCTAAAAAAATATGCTCCAGTTTTTCTCACGTATTATTCTAGCAATCAAGCGCCAATGAAAGAATAACACTCATGGACAGGATGGCACATCAACAAAAGATCAAGCAAATTGGAGAAATTTCTTTTTTTTAATCTGGGTTGAGTTTTTTTTGTGAATTTCCCTTTCTCAGCTTTCTTCGTCGTAGTCTTTCTAAGACTGGGAACAGGTCTCATTTAATTAAAACTACCTGGGTGGTTGGGTTGAACCCGTCTTGTAAAATGAAAAGATTACTTAGTCTGCAGCAGGAAAATGGATGGATGTGGAAAGAAGCGTTACTAATTTGCATATTGCCGAAGTAACATTTGACATTTGCCGGATACAGTGTTTTACTCACGGGTCAACTCCCATTTACTATTTGCCTTTCCAATCAAGTTAATTAATATGCGATTCCGTTCCAGTCAGCAAATTTTGGGATGGATGATCACTTGAAATAAAAGCAGCAGCCGTTGCACTCGAATTCGAATCCCAAATTCATTCAAAACATCAGTTTTCCCTTGAAACATACTTATTTTCCTGATATTTGCCCTTTCGGCAATAATATTATTATTATTACAGACTGACTGAGGAAATAACTAGTAAATTAAAGTGCTGTCAATCTACCCATTCCCCTTTTTCTCTAATATTATGTATTTGTTGTTGAGGGAAAAGGCGTGGGCTATAATCTTCTCGTTCTTCATCCTTGTTTTCCTTTCTCTCCCAGGAAGGGATTGGATTGGAATGAATTCGTTTTCCCGGATTTGCAAATATTAGAAACAGGTTGGGGTTCTGCTCTGCCCTCGCCTTTATTTTATTGAAAGCTCTCGGGCTTGTATTTTTTTCTTCCTGACAGCGCCCACTTACCTAATGCTCCGTGCAGATGGGGGACCCTAATAATAACAATACTAAACCTAGATAGTTCGGAAATGATATAGCCCGTTCCTTCCGTTTTGGAGTACGCACCCCGCTGTCGATGGTGCTGTCTATAGTTTTGGGGAGGACTGGGAGGATGAATGAAGAAGGAAGGCTGCCAAGAGGAGCCACTCAACAGAATTACAATAAAAGTCTCATGAATAAACATAAATTCAGTAATGGCATCCACCACACTGCTGCTGGGAGGGAAGGACACATCAAGAGGAGGAGGGAAAGCTCTTCCTGGAAATTTTGCATTAGTAGCAACCAGCGATCAGATGAGGGCTTTGGCTTGGCTGTGTTTAGTTAGGTAAAGCGTATTAGACAAATGGTGGATGATGAGCCCAACCAACACAGGCAGCACAGCAGCGGTCTGTATTATTTTTGAGTGGCCCTTCCTCTTCCTTCCTCTCAGCTCATGTAACTCTCCATTATTTTCGTCGTCATCATCATTTCATCACCGTATCGTCATTTTCTTAAGTAGACGGAGTCATGCAAGGTTCCCTAGTGCCAAAAATCACTGACGTGAATTTACTTTTGCCGTCCAAAAAAATAAGCTCTAGAGCTCCTCCCCTGAAAGCAAATGTTCTTTGGGTAACCATGAAATGCAGGAATGAACAGTTCAACAAACCAACCCCATTTAATGTTCGGTTAAATGCGATGATTGGTGACTGGCTACTCACAATACTTATTATTATTAAGTCCGTAGACTGGAACGATGCATTCCATATCTTTCTTTTATTCCTTTATATCTACAACTAAATAATCTGCACTCAAACAAATGATGGCATACGCAAAATATACAATCTTCGGCATTTAAATATAATCATTTCAAACAAATGCAATAAAACTGATCTTGCTAAAGCTGAAATTGCAAATGATACTATAACCACCACTAAAATGCTCTTTTTCTAAAGCAATGTCTACCTTAAATTTGGCATCCTTGCATAAACAGGTGTCTTAAGTGAAATTTTACGTGATCCAAGTGACGTGATGTATGTAACATGCTTGCTCCTACAGTTACAGTTAGTTCATGCAATGGAAGCAAACAAAATATGAAGTGTGACTTTTCTCATAATGAATAATTTTAGGAGAAAGTCAGGTAAAAGTAGGAAAGTAGTAGGCGAAAGATGAGTAAAGTAAGCAAGTACGTTTCACTTGCCTTTCGTAAACATCAACAAACCATTACCATCAAATGTAGACGGATGAGCAAATCAAATATTTGAAATGCTAAATAAAAGCTACACAACAAATATCTCATGTGAAGAGTTTAAATAGAATTTGATGGAAGGCCACATAAATATGAAAGGATTTGCACTTGAAACAACTTCATGACATGGCATGTGCCATTTCATGAAATCTTATACCCAACTCAATGTCATTTCAGAAATGGATAGTATTTTTGTTACTCTAATGATATGATTCAGTCTGTGCTATGCTGTCATCATGAAACTGCAGCCACTTGAATGTAAAAAAAATGTTTGCTTTTTTTGTTTTGGTTTTAATGAGCTACCTTGAAGTGGCTGGGAGTTGTTGTACCAATTCAGCTGGGCCACCGGCTTCCCTCCGCTGGATATGCAGACGAGATTGATGACGGTCCCCTCATTATAGGGGCCGATCAACGTGGCATTCGCCGTCTCCGACCCGCTCCCATCCTGGATCCGTACGTACTCCGGTTTCGCTGTAAAAAACAGAAAGACAATCAAAAGGGGAATCAATGTTTAGTTACCTAAATATCAAACCAAACCATATCATTAACATTACTATTACGCATTTTAATAGACGATTAGTCACCGTCGTCCCAGACAAAATGGGAATGAATATACATGCCTTGGACAAGTATACACACTTATGTGAGAGTGAATTCACATGTACCTACCAACTTCAGGGCGGAGCATAATTATAATTATCGGAAATGAGCAAAATATAGTAGTAGTATGGGCTATATGTGCATGCTCAAGTACCCGTTTTCATAGAGAGAAAAAGGGCCATTCCAACTTCATATCATCGACATCATCATCATCATCAAAGAAAATTAAGCTGGCAGAAAATTGTGGAGAGGATCTTTCCAACTGATAAAGTTCTTTTCGGTAGACTCAATTTTTACCATTTTAGCTACATAGCTTGGTGGAGATAGATGCGGTGATGATAATGACAATGACGATGATGGTGTGTGGAGGAATGAATCCAGCAACTGGGTTGCCTTTTACTTGACATTATATTCATTTTTGGGAAACTGCTTGGTGGATAGATACATGTAAAAAAAAGTTTTTCCTTGCTATGCCTTCGCTGGTGAGGACAAGTTGAAAGGCTTAAGCCATTACCCATTAGACAAGGAGAATTTCCTTCCCTCTCCTTTTTTATTATGCTTTCGTACGATATTATTATTAAACTTTTCCCGGGAATTGCCATTTAGAGATTCAGCTGTACTGTAACTATCATCACAGTGCAATCTTTTAGCTAGGTAGGCAGATGGCTTATGTGAGACTGGGGATTACTACCTACTCTAACATCACCGCGGCTCTATTAACAAGTTCCCAACTTTTTCATCAACTTACCCAAACTAATGTACCTACGTAAGCTCAGGTATGTTGGTCTTTTTGCAAAAATGATGTTGATCATGATGGTAATGATGACATCGTCGATAATGACACTATTGATATTGAAGACGGGGAAATGGGGATTACTCTGACTGAAAGAGAGAGAAAAAATTAGTAAGAAAAAAGAAAGTAGCGGAGGAAGTTAGAACATTTATGGAAGAAGGACAACATTATGCCATTATTCCATACGCACGAAAAAATCCTTTCCCTCATTAAGCCATCATTAAAACTATTGATTCCAATTAACCCCAAAAATAGCCCATTTTTTCATGACTGACTAACTAAGCCCATAGAAGCAAAGAAAGTTCCCGGAAGCTTTTTTTTGGGGAGAAGGACTCTTACTCTTGATGAAGTAGTTCTTTTTTATATGCATCCTTTTTGTGTCATAGTCGGTAGAAAAAATGCAATGCAATGGCCATAGTTAACGTTAGATTTGGCAATGAAACGGATTTTGTAAGTTTGAAAGGAAGGCCACCCATTAAAACATGGAGCATTCATCATTAATCACAGTATTCGTTCCATGGATGGATTTCGTTTGATGACCCGTGATCATGATCATGCTCCGTTCACTCTTAAAAAAGGGAACTCATTAGTTTTTAAATAGTTTTTCTATAATACCCTCCTCTCATGAGCATATGAGCACAGTTGGATACTAAAAATCAAAGAGGAAAGCTGAAAGCATCTGCGATTTGAATTTGATCCTGCTGCTGAACGTGAATGAAGTTTTTGATATTTGATCTACCGTAATGATGTAAAAATCGGTCTCGTTTCGGAAAATAGAGGATCATATCATGTGGCAATGCCGTACAAATTATGATGATGATTATGAAACTTTTTGACAGTTTTTAATTTTCAGTATAAAATAAAGTAGGTATACGCTTATCCTTGAATAGAAGTATCAACATCATCATCACATGACCAAAAGACAAATAAAAAATATCTGGGTTTACTACCACCAAAACAAACGCTTATTACGACTCTTTTCTTTATTTTTGTATAAAAAAAGCAAGCGTGATTCTAACGAGTTTTGTTTTTAGAGTTTGCAGCCAGCCCACTACATACACCAGTCAGTCTTATTGTTTTTTTTTATTAAACTGGAGAAAATAAAGGGAAACGGGTAGGGATACACATAAAATGCACTCCGTCAACTTAATGACCGCCACCAGCCAACAAAACAACCAACCAGTCAGTCACTCTGTTCGAGTCAATAAATGATATAAGAAAGGAAGGAGCCATTCTCCTTCCGGTAAATTGTCCCATAAAAAAAGGATTCAATTTTTTTTTCTCTTCTTCTCCTTTTTCCAAACAAATAAACTGTTTTTGTTTTTGCAAAAAAAAAAGAAAAAATAAGTCCGGTTTGACGGAGCAATATAGACACAGTTAAAAAAGTGTAAAATACAGCTGGGCTTTGCTTTGCAACTTACGTAATAATACAAAATAGCCCATCCCATCTGTGCTATATCCCATTAACTGCCAGTTTTAAACGTGGGAGAATCAAGGTGCGGCTGTCATGAAACAAAAAGGATTCCAAAAAATAAAAAAATGCCAGCCAGCCAGCCAGTCTGCTTATGTGACATTCATCGCTGGAGTCAGAGAATTTGGGATGGATGATGATGAAAGAGAAGAAGGGGAAAAATACGCTAAAAAAGTTGAAGAAAAGTCAGTCTGGATGGTCATATATCCGACATCGCAGCTTTTGCCAAAATAAATATGTTGGCTGTAAAAAATCTGGCAGCAATAATGTAAAGCTCTTTTGCAGCAGTAGCTCAGCAGCTTTCTCTCTTAACTATTTCCCCTTTTCTTTCTTTATTGCTTTCTCCGTATTTATTTTGGAATTTGGTTGGAAGTGAAAGCTGGCTATGCAGATGGATGATGTATCATCGAACATGAGTAAAGATATTTGGGATGGAGTCTTCTCATTCCTCCCTCCATATTTTTCCTCCAGCTGGATCGGATTCTCGGAGTGAATGAGATCTTGGATTGGATTGGAATATTATTGCCTACGTGCTGGCAACACTCTCATTATTTCCCCAAACATGTGACATTTTTAGTAGTTGGGGAATATCCAACGTGGAGAGACATCCCTCTTCGGTGAAAGCTCTGTAGTCTTTTATTTATTTATGAAATGAAATTAAAATTATCAGGCGGAAGTCTCCATCCCTTTTCGCTTGGCTTATCATCAATATGACCTCGTTTTAATAAGGGACACGTAAAGATTCTCTCTGTTTTTGTTTTAATGGGAAAATCAAATTTTCCATTGTTATTTTAATATATTATTTGGTTCATATCAGCTCTCTCACGTACTTTTACTTTCACTTCCGGGATGACAGTTTTGGAGTGGAGTAGTCATCTGTAAAAGACAGGGAGGATGGTTTTAAGCCAATTAGCCCTAATAAAGTCTAATACCTCTCATATCATATCATATGACATGACATGTCCTCCTTTTATATCGGATGATGATATTTCTCAATTTGAATCCAGCCAGCCGAATAAATATTATCAAATTAAGAAATAAATACAGACGCTTAGCAAAATTGGGGAAAAGAAGAAGAGGAGGAAGAGGATAGAGAGGAATTCATCATCCCTCTCCCTTCTCATTCAACTAAATCTCATGAAGTATTTTCAACTTAAATATATGCATATCCTTTTCACCACTTTCACCAGACCACCCCCACCACCACCAATGCATATGGATCATGTATCATTTTCACACTCGCTCAGCCAGCAGAACACTCACGAAGTCTTTTCCGTTTTTAGTTATTTTACATTTTAGATACAAGGATGTGATATGGGAGGGGACATTACAGGCTGTTGAGAGATATCATCATCATCATCCTCGTCACCATCATCATAAGCGTATTTACTTTCCCCGTGTAATAATTTTAGCCAGACCAGCAGAGCTTCTTCTTCTTCTTCAGTTTGTCGAGGCGTGGAAAAGCAAGCAAAATCTAATAATAAAGCTGACTGATTCATTCGCTCGATTCATTAATCCCGTTTCGTTTCCCGGGCTTATCAACACACGATCATCATGATATATCCTCCTGTTTCCCTTGAGCAGTTACCTAATGTCTAGCATGGTTTAGTATAGAGGCAGAATAGTTAAAATATGGTTACTTGCTACGAGCTCGTCTCATCTTCCGTGATTTAGGATTACATAACTATTAGACATATAGGTAGGTTAGGCTAGGTTAATATAAATGAGTTTTTTTTGCTAAACTACTACCTACACAAAAACCATCTAAAACTAACGAGGAGGAAAGTAAATGGAAGGAATAGCAGCAGAGCGGAAGGAGATGGCATGGCATGGCATGCTGTCCCTGTCCCCAACCTTCTTGATCAATTTTCGTGAGGAATGATAAATGACTATGAATCATCTGGCTGTTCACGCCCAACCAAGTTCCTCTTCGGTTCGGACTTATGGGGAGTAGTGTCACCTACGCATATGTGTAGGGAGGGGCTAATATGTATAGGTGGCTAAGCACTAGTAAATCATTTCATAAGTAAATGCAAATGTGGGCTCCACGACCGATGTGCTATTCATAAATAGACGGTTCCCCGAAACGGGTACATCTCAAACACGAGAATTTAACACATTCGTTCATTTCTTTAACTTTAAAAAAATCACTATTCAATTCACTTCAATTTAAACTGAAGAGTTTTGCAACGTATGTAGCCTATAAACTTCAGCCACTTGCAAACATGAAAAGGAATATAATTAACTGTAAATACATAGATTGGTCCAACAAACTAATCTGGATTTGGTTTTCAAGTTTGGACTCTTGTTCACTAAAAGTGATCCTACGCTGAACCGAATGTCACATGGTCACTTATGATCCCAAAACTAGACAGTTTACCTGTCAGACAGCAATATAAAATATGACTCAAGGAATTGTTTTGAGCACCTAAATCATCATCATCATTTTTATTCTATTCCGAAGGGACTAAAATATAGTGAGCACTTATAATTTAGTATTCCGTATTTGAAAAAGCAAAAACTGTTAAATATTCGAAAAATATCTTATGCAAAGAATTTCAATTTTGATTATACAATGAATTTAAGGTGAAATGTAAAATGCCTGGGAATTCGCAGTTTGCATCTGGATATCATGAACCAATGGCATGTAAGTACCGACGGTGTACGGCATTTAACAGATTCCCTTTAAGACAACAAACGAATTCTTACCTTATTCCAAGAAAAAATAACAGTATTAATAGCTGAAAATCATATTTTTTGAAATGATTTGTTTTTGTATATCTTTCAAATAGCTCACTTCATATTCGCAACAAACAAAACTGACAAGCTGAAAGCGCTGGAAGCTTCCCCCGGGGCAATCAAATCATCCCCTTCTAGTTAAAATGTAGGAAGGAATTCCACTCGTATTTACTCCAAAGAAACTTCCTGTAATTTCCTCAACTTTACAATTTGCCTAGCAGCAAGGAAAACCATATTCTTCCTCTCAATTCAAAAATTACACCTCGACTCTGATGTATTTAATCGATGGAATGGTACATAAATGTCTCTCTCCTTGATTTGATAACTTTTCGTTTTTTATTCGATAAAATCTCAGATATATACCTACATATTATTATGTATATCCCGACGGATTCTCCATCTTAATAAAAAAAAACTCAGTAAATTACGTACTTCACAGCAAATACAAGAACTAAAACTTTCTCCACAGTGCATATAATAGCCTTCGTTGTAAACCCAAAGTTGGCCAAGATGCAACTTATCACGAAATGAAAATAAAAACTTTTTTCTTCCTCCAGAAGAAAAAATAACCTTGTTGGCTTCCCCTTTCCCATTATGTAGTAGTAAAACAAACACGGACACTCCAAAATACCAATCCATTCCATCCATCATCCCCTCCTTTTCTTTTTAGCAATTAGTTTTCTC
>JAQIWX010000376.1:0-18037 GCA_034696785.1 Lepidocyrtus cyaneus | reverse complement strand
ATTATGAGATGAGATGATGACAAATAGGCATAATATATGCAAATACATATTACGTCATTCATTACGTGTGTATTTTGTATTTTATGCTCTAGTTTTTTAGGGAGTGATACATATTAGTAGCATGGATATTATATGTATGGATGGATATGGTTGGTTGGATGGATGAATCTCCTCAAGAAAACTAGAGCAATTTTCCATCAAATATCAACTATCAATACATATTTGTCGTGAAGCAAGGCGAATTCTTTCAAGAAGCGGCTGCACCCCGTAGAGTTCTTCGTCTTTGGCTCGACAGTTTCTTCTTTTCCTTGTTTTGCAAGCAGTATGCTTGATTATCATTATTAAGACAAAGTTGTTGGAGAATGCTCAGTCTTACTATCATAATCCCATCATGCAATATTCATTTCATTCATTCATAACTCATTTATTGATCCGATACTCATATTAATACAAATTAATTACTACGTGTCGGTATCCATCAAACTTATTATGCGTGTTCACATTGCCCCAACAATACTCCTGGTTTTCTGCCTCTAGCTGGTCTACTGTAGTGTAGTGTACTCCGCACTCCGCATCTGATATCTCTAATTAGTAGCCATTTATTTCTCGTAGTCAACTCTGTTAATTATGGAGGTGGATAATGAAGCAAAAGTCTAATTATAATTATTGTTAATTAGAGTTTAAAAATATGCTGATATCCATTCAAACCAAGATTTTTTTAGAAAATAGAGATAAGTATAGCCTGTTCGCAAACTCATCCTAACTAACTAACCGATATATAAGCATTAGGTCAGTTAAATAAATGTCGGTCAGTTAAGTGTTAAATAATTCTCGAGTAAGTTAGTAAGAGTTCTGCTTTATTCAAATATAATTGGGCTATAAAAACTGGAGAAAAATGATAAATATGTACTCAATTGAGCTACACTATACTATGACACAAACATCATTATTACAATTATGAAGTGAAATTAGGATAGGGTCAGTAGCATATAATCTCAATTACAAATACAATCAGTGGAATTCATACAAAACTTTTTTTAGAAACCTTCATTGCTTTTTGAACCTTTGGCCTCTATAATGTCATTCAAAACTATCTTCTCATTTTGCAAGCGACTAATCAATGATTTCAGAAACCCTGCTCCTGCTTGATTTCCCGAGGAATCTGTTGTGGGGCATGGGGCTGACCTTATTGCCAGTTCACGAACAACCTCTAAAAATATAGTAATTTTAGTTCATTTAAATCAGAACCTTCACGTACGCTTACTTGTTTTTATATATTTTTAACTGAATTGCTGAATTTTTTTAATAAGAATTATACTTGGTCCAGGTAGCTCCTTTCCATCATGATGGGATTCCCTGAAAACTGAAGACACCCGCGCCGTGAGGGAAGAACGGCCACGACTTCCTGTTTCATCTTCTTTGATTTCTTCGGCTTTATCATCATTGCTTGAAGGAGGCATCGAAGACAATTGGTTCGCTGATATCCAAAAACTTTCTCCGTTAGAATCACGTTTTGAATTTTCCAGGGACTTTCGTTGAGCTTCTTCCTTCAGTTTATTTGCCACGACTGGGACTATTCGATCGTCTAATTAAAAAAAAAATTGGTAAAGTCAAGAATAATAAGCCAAGAGAATTTTGTATATTAGAGCTTAATATTTTCTGCATCCAGGTCTTTTACTCATTTCTCACCTGGATTTATAAATTTTTCTGCCCGCGTGGGTAGTGCAGCCGGCTTTTGTTCTTGCGTTTCCGACGTTGTCGTATCAAAAAAGTCGCAAATGCTCTGAATGCTCTCCGTACTTTCGGAGGAGTAGGCTTCAGTGCTGTACTGCTCATCGTCGTGCTCCATCATCTTCACGTTTGTGGCTTCTCTTTGCGAAGGGGGCTGTCCCCCATACTTTTTATGTTTTGCTATCATCTTCTGTTCTGCTTTAATTTTCTGAGCTTCATTATGTTTGCCAAGAGTTTCCAGTCGCTTTTTCTCGGCTTCCAGTTCCTTTAAAATACAAATGAAGATAAAAATTAGACAGCATAACATAACTTTAGTGGATGCAGGGCTAACTAATGATAACAATGGTTAGATATATTTATGTTGAACTTTTTCCTGTTGCTTTTTTAGCTCCTCTTCATACTCCCGTTGCATTTTCTCCTGCTCCATTCGAATCTTCTCTTGCATTCGTTCCTCCTCCTCTTGCTCCTTCTTCCGGTTCTCCTCCTCTCGCCTTCTCCTCTCGTCAATTTGCATCTGGAGTTCGGCACGATACTGTGTTCGGCTTACGTTCACTCCGGAGGAGATTATTTGATCGGATGTCTGCTCGGAATCGTTTTAATATTATTATTTTTTTAACCCCATCCCATCTTGAAACGTACATGCTATTATGATGAGAGATAATGACCTGATAACTAATTATTATTTACCTGTGACACATGAATTTTTGGGGGTGGCAAAGTCTGCTTTCCTTGAACTACATTTTCATAGCTGGACGATTCTGAGCTTGTCCCACTGCTAAATGGCTGGTCAGTATATTGAGCTGGCGCTGGCAACGGTGTCCCATGTCCTGTTGGTGGAGCTGAATGTGGGGTTGCGGGTAGTTGACACTGGGCCGGGATCACTGGGGAAATAATTATCGAAAAAAATATGCATTTCCACAGTTTTTTCTGTATGTAGTATGTAGTTATGTTATGAATAGCGTTCCTCACTTGGTTCCTTCTCTTGGGGAGGGAGATGCATGGGGTTGGGCAAACTGAATCCAGGCATAACTTGTTGAAGATATCTCATGCAATCCGGAGGAATGTTTGGTACCGGTACTGCTGCTGGTGGGCAAGGAGAAAGGACGTTGAGTTTGCTGCCATCACATGCCGACCAGTTAGACATGGGTTGCTCCATATTTGGGTCAAAAGCTGCGGGATGCGGCTCGTTGAAGTTATCCACTGCATTGAAATTTTGGAGAATTCTTCCTTCTCCTTTGTAAATCAAAAACTACATTAAAATCCAATCTGCATTAATCGTAATAAATTGATTACAGCAGGTTTCCGATGATAAAAATTCCAACCTTGAAACTTAGGGGAAGGAGGCATTTGCGGAAGCATCCTAGGCGTAGGATACTGTTGAGTTTTTGAAAGGTTGAGCTGTGGACTTCTGTAGGCAGAAGGAGGTTGGATTTGCTCTCTCATCATGTAACTTTTCTGAGCTTCACTATTCTCATTCGTCATCTGCAACAGCTTTCGATCTGCAATTATAATTATTACATTAAAATAAGCAGTTCTTTTTTGTAAATTTTCATGGAACTTGTTAGTTAACAGATAATATACTAGACTTAATTGAACTGTTACGTTCGTATTTCTCCCTTTCTCTCTCTTCCTCTTGCATCTTTTTCCTCTGCATGATCTGTTCTTCCAAGGCCTTCCTGTATGCCTCCTGCTCTGCTCGCCGTGCTTTCAGGTCTTTGAAGCTTTCATGGATGACGAATCGACCGTCTCCCCGGTCCATATTGTTTTACGTAGTTGAATACACTTTACAAAATTAGCACTAAATCGAAATTATGCATTTATTCGACACAGTTAAGATTAAAGTTTCCTCCAAGAGGTTTTGACAAGAACAGAAAATATTTTTATGATTTTTTTTAAATGCAGTGTTTTGTTAATGTATGCCGAATGCACTTGTTTAAATAATTTATTGTCATGTTTATTTAAAACTGTCGTAATTAAAGGGTTTTGACAAGCCATTGATTGAGTAATGGGTAAGTGGGCACGGTAACATTGATTAACGATGATGGTATGGTGTGTAGCCAATAGGCATGCCCCTCTCCTCATTTATCGTCACTGAGTGCTCTCTTCTGTGAGACGACCACTGACGTCATTTCCACATTGTCCGTGACACTATACTTGGAATGATTTATTGATCCGTCACGGACAGCACCATCTTTAGTTCCATTCAATTCCTTTTGAGACCAGTGTTCCACAATGGCCGCTGCGTATGCATCTCCCATCACATTATTCGTTGTCCGAATTCGGTCACTTAAAATTATCATGAACGGAAATTAAAACTCCTCTTCATATTATTTCAATTCCTTTTCACGCACTTCATATTTTATGAAATTATTGAATGATTTTTTATTCAATACCAAAGCCAGTCGATTGCAAATAGTAGACCGATATCTTGAATGGGGGCTCCGATGGCATTCAATACAATTGGCATTAGCGTCAGTGATGCTGAAGGTGCCGACGCAGCGGCGATTGAAACGGCTGTGGCGGTAATGCTGCAGACCAGTAAGATCATGTCATTTGAAAAGAAAATGATGTGAAAGGAAATACTTTAATAATTGCAATAATAATATTAACTAACCAAATTGTTATGTAATCTCCTGTTCCCAGCAAAATACTATTCAACTGTGCAATGAACACGGAAGCAATCGCAATGAATAATGCCGTCCCATCCATATTGCAAATGACACCAATCGGGACCACAAAGTGGGAGACCCGAGTGTCCACTCCAAACTCATCCATGCATTTCAGAGTAACCGGAAGCGCTGCACTCCTATAAAGATGAAAGTGTCAAAGAAAAAAATGTACAGCTAGTGTTAACTTGCAACTTCACTTTTGTAAAATTGTTAATTCTTTTCGTACGATGAGTCCGCAGCAAATCCGGTCAGTGCTGCCGGCAATATCGCCGTGTACAGCTTGAATGGATTCTTTCGAACGAAGAGGAAATACACAAGTTGCATAATAATGAGCTGGTAAATAAGAATCCCGATCAGAACGGTGACAATGAAAATGACCAAGGAAGACATTATTTTCCCCATGTCATCCACTTCCAAAACCTTGGCACATATCAAACTCGCAACGCCAAATGGAGTCAGCCTGTTAAAAACAATTGTGTAAATTTTGATTACCCGAAATAAAAACCGGAAATTTGATCAAAACTGGAACATTCGATTAAATTATTATGTCCTACCAAATCAAGCCTGAAATCGTTTTCGTGTTCACCTGATCCACCGCACGAACAACATCCAACAACGGTTTTGCTTTCTCTTCAAGTAGCGACATGACGGTTCCAAAAAGCAAGGAGTAAAAGATCAATCCGATAGCATTCACACCTCTCCTATAATAAGCACAAATTAATAAATAACAGGATTATAACTGATTTGATCCTAAAATAAAAAGATGGACAATTTTGGGGTATATTGAGACACTTGATTTACTTTAGTCTCAAATAAAACATACCTTGAGCCAATGCTCTTAATGTAGTCCCCTTCTTCGTTTTGTTTAAATACTGTTGTGGCCTATGTAAAATAAAATCAAGTTAGTTTCCAACAACTTATTTTAGCTTCCAATAATTGAATTCATATGTGTAAATTGTGTCCACCATCTCGAAAAAACTCGTAAACACATTGTTTGGAACAACATTTCTTCCCAAATCAAGGAAGTTGTCGAGCAGTGTATTTTTCCTCTCTTCAATCTCCTCCAGTCTGACATTTTGCAAAGCCGACTTGATGGTACTATCTCCGGGGTGGATGGAAACTGCCAACACCACACCAAAAGCAGCGTTGCATAAAGAAGTAATTAGGAAATAGCCAAATGTCCTCAACGCAATCTTCCCGTTTGTTTTAATGTTTAAACTGGCAGATCCTGAAGTGACGTTTATAATCAAATATTAGATTTTACAAATAAATGAATTAATTTTAGCCTGCAAATAATTAACATCAAAACTGATTCAACAAACCTGCTATTAAACTAAACAGTATTACTGGGATGATCAGTAGCTGTAGAGCTCGCATAAACATTTCCCCGGGGTAGCCAGCCAAGGATCGCACCACTTCATTGTCCTGGAAAGGCTTGAGCAGAATACCTTTTTAACAAATAATTTCAGACTATCATTGCAGTTTAATTAGTCAAACCAATTAGGGAAGGGGCTATCTTCCTAAATCACAGCGCAATGATTTTATTTAGAGAATTTCGTACCTACTGCGAAACCGACAACGGCACCAGCAATTGTTCCAACCAACAAAGCATTGGAAGAAATGAGCTTCCTTATTTTACGTAATATATCCGACTTATCCATTGTAATTTTAACGAAACAAATAGTTGAACTTGTTAAGATATTTGTTTATGCTGTTATCATTCTTACATGTTTAGTGTAGTGTGTAGTAGAATGATTTATACTGTACATCGGGCCTGGAATTTTTACATTATAGGTTTGTCTACATTCATTATATGCTTGATTCGCTGTGTTAAATGACTTAATGAAGAACCCATTTAAGCTAATTATGTTTATTGATGTGACCGAGTCAGCGAGTCGGTTCTCTTTTGAACTGGAGCATGCAATATATATATGACAGCTTTTTTCATTCTCAGCTAAATGTGTTCATTCGTGTCAAAATAAAATTCGCCTAATAAACTTGATAATTTAAATGATTATGCATAATATGTGAAACTTTTGAATGGACAGAAAAGCAAATTATTAAATGAATCTATATATTGTCCTTGACATCGATGTCAGTTATCCAGAATCCACGCCACACCATTCTTATCGAGATAAAATCTGACAGATGAAGCATCTTCGTCAACAGTTCGAAGAATATTTGTCTGTCTCTCCTGAAATAGAAGTAGACATGCTCAAGCAAGTGCATGCGTTATCGGTGATCTCCGTGACCCTTTGCAAACGTTGGCCCGCTAAAATTATTTGTATAATAAGAAGAGAGTCTGTCCTGTTCGAGTGGAGTTAATTCAAGCTTATTATGAGACGTGATCGAATTTGTTACATTCAGAATCAGCTATAATCCGTTAATTGCAAGAAAGTGTTGTTACCAATCTGGTGTGTGTATGCAAATACAATTATTGCAGGAACAATTTAGTTGTGTGATAATGACAAATAAAATATTTATAATTTTTATTTGGTTTCATTTGATATACAGTAGATATATTGATTTGATATGTATTTATATAGGGTTCACTCTAACAAAGTGCACAGCACAAAGTTTAAATATATTTTTCTCTGAATAAATCATTTTTGATAGACATTTTCTTTTCATATTGTGATATGTATATATACAAATAATTTTCGTGTCCAATATATTCTTTTGAGTTAAATATATATTTTTTTTGATTTGATTACTCTTCTACAGGTACTACTGCATTTTATCAGATTTGAATCACAAATGGTAATGTTAGTTACAGATACTATGTTTGGGACATAAATATGATGGATATATCTGTTTATATTTCTACATAATATTACATTTTTACTACCCTTTTCTTTACAATGTTATTACCGCACCAGACCACTACAACTCTACGCTTTATATATCAATTTGTAGACATAATTTTTTTTGAGAGTTGATATGTAAATTTGATATGCGTATGTAAATGAGATTTACTTTAGCAGCAGCAATCACCAATTAATTTCACAATATGTTTTACACTAATATAATTTGTGCACTTGCTTTTGATATGTTTTCTTTTAGTATTCTAGTTAGTTGATATGTTTTCAGCACCATTTTTCTTGTTCCAGCGATTGGTGATTGACTAAATTCTTAACTTAAACAAAAATTGTTGTCGAGTCATTATAATCATGATGACTAGAGAAAAATAAAAAGTACAATTTTAGCTTTTCAAATATTTTGAATGATGAGGCATTAATATATTTTGCTCCATCGTTTTTATATTATGGAGAGACTACTGCGAATAATAAAATCTTGACTCTTGTCGCGGGGAAAATGACCGGCGGAGTCATTGTTGCGATTCCCATTTTCTTCATCTTCTCCACCTTGAGATCATTCCAAAACTTGCTTCATCAGATCTAGACTTCTCTGCAAACTCTGGCTGAAGCTTACGATGGAGGTTTCCGCACATGAGTTGAAGGCTGCCAAACAGAAAATGATAGATTTTGGTTGCGGGTTGTAAGAAGCCCCGTATCCGTCTGGGACGACAGCCCCATAGCCCATCAATTGATCGTGCTTTGTGGGCAACTAGACAGGATGGAAAATGAAAATTGTTCATTAGTCAGTGTCAGTTACCAAGAGATTCAGGATTTTACATCCGGTGCTTTTTACCTGGCTTGTCGACAACCCGAAATGATTAGCGATTTTAAACGTTTCATCTTGGAACAACTTTGGAAGTTCCATGTTCATCTCTAGAGCTTGTTGTTTCAATCCCAACAAATGAAGGTCAATCCCTTCCCCCAGAATATTCTCCACCATTATAGTTGTCTGCCTCTCGACAGCTGAATGAAACTTCCGTTGCTTTTCCGTTTGATCGTCAACGGAGCCGGCGGACATGGAACGGACCCATTCCAAAGCCTCCATTGATGTTGCGCGGATGCAGTCCACACGGCCCAGTTTATAACGGCGTACGGAGGCGCTCTCATACGTGGCTACCAATTTTCCATGTATGCTTATAAAATAAAGGAAAGAAAATGTCAGTAATTACGTAAAATTGTAAAGAAAATGAAAAAAAAAACGATGAGGTTTCGTCTTACCTGAAGTAAGCGAGTTGCAGCGCCAGTTGGAGGTAGACGTCAGGGCTGACCTTGCACTTTTTAATGAAATCCTTCCCGTAGTTCTCGAATCGGTACACCATCAAATCCAAGTCTTCGATTTGTCTGGAAAATCGCCAAAATTATAAATCTGCTCTTTTATTCAACTTGACCTAATTTTATGAGATTTAGTATATCTTACCTGTCGATCTCTACACAAGCTTCCCTCACGGCATTTTTAGACTCCGTAGACATAATCCATTCCAACTTGATTGGCAGGGGAATTGGCTCCACTACTTTCTCTCCATCTGCAGTTGCTTCATCATTTGTAGCAGTGGCTGTTTCGTGAGCTGCATGACTCCCTCCATGTCCTTCCTTCAACTTTGTCAAGAAGTCGTCCATAATATTGAGAACAGCGATGCCTTCCGCGGGTGAATGCTCATAACAGACACCAAAAACGCCATCCGAAGAGATAACAAACTGAAGCGTTTTGTCAAACCATCGATTTCCAGTATTGAAAACACTGCCCCCGCCGTGTAGCATTTGATGAAGCATATTCGTTTCATCCCGATCCTTCGCCCAGTGCCCTCCGGTTGCCTTCCTTTTCTTGTTGTATGGGCTGTTAAAATACTGGGATGGCAATGGATCATCCAAGCAGATCATGAAGTTGCATGTTTCAATTTCCTCCATGGATCGTTTGTTAATGTCCTCTGAAAGCGAAATGAATTTTGAATCTGATTCTTGAAAACTAAACGTGATATGTGCAATGTATTTAAAGATAAAAATTAACTAGCACACTGCAGTGATCATCGTCACCTCACCTCCTAAAAGTTTAATTCTTTCATCCGCCCACACCGGTCTCCGCTGGCTGGTCAGCATTCCAATAGGACAATCATTATTAGTATTCTCGGACTGAACGATCGTCTTGAACTGGTTGAAAATCTCTTGCGTTGTTAATCTCCTCTCGGGAGTTTTGATCGGGCATGTAAAGAACTATCAAGAAAATTACATTATATTAGTCTTTGAATGAAAATTCATGACTGACAATTTATAATTGATGCCCAAAGATCAAATCTCCATACATGTTTTCGATACGCAACAACAACATGATCTGGATTGGCTGCTTTAGTGCTCCTGTGAAAATCCCTCGGTAGACAGGGAACCCTGTAGGTTGTCATTAAGCGATAATGTTGCTCCATGCAGAATGGCTGTCCAGGCTCCCGTGACGCCGCAGTTTCGACAGGCAACTCATTCCTGTGAATACAAATAGTGTTATTGATTTAGAACAAAGAGATACCAAAATGTACCAAGTGCCATCTCAACTTTCACTAAACGTTTACTCCTAGCAAGAAAGCGTATCTGAAAGTATTTCGTCATTGCATTGTAGAGGTCTCTCCCAGCTTTTCTGTGTAATACTCGCTTTCACTATCTTCGAATGAATAGATATTTCGGTTCGGAAGGGGAAAGTAAAGACAATTTTTGGGCTCATATATACATACTTACTGTACTTTTATTTCGTTGTTTCATTCACTTCTGGTCGTTTCGGTCTCGACACAAAAATTGACGATAAATGTAGAATGCAATGAAACGAAATGTGCTATCTGACAACTTTCACGAAACCATTTGAAACAGGGCAACAGAAGTGAATGCGAGGATGGATGCAGACTTCCAAAGCAAAGTAAAACCATTTTTTTCTTTGCAGGGATCAAGAGCAAGCAACTGTGTAATGACTTTAGTGTTCATGCTAGACAGAGCAGGATAAGGAGGATAAATTGGAACTTTTGATGATAAGACAGGATTTAATTTAGTTACAAAAAAGGAGACCAAGTTTTTTATCCGCTACAATAAACGACGACGACGGGACAGGAAAGTAGAATTGAAAAATCTCACATTGCCCCAAAAAGTTTCTCTCGTTTTTATCGGCCACTCTTGTCATGTTGCATTTCGACATTACATTTTGATCCCTTTTCTTGTCAGTTTTCGATGAGTGCAAATCTCTTATTATTATTTTATTTCAATTGTACGTGTGCAAAAATAGGATTGAAAAAAAACATTTCTGTAATAATGGAATCCGATCTAGGTAACCCCACCTGTCCAAAACATCCTTGAAATCCAAAAGGAAAGAAGTCAACCTCGCAGCAAAGAGAAGTTGATCGTTCACGTTTTGGAAGTGCTGTGGTGGGAATACTCCACCAGGATTTGAGTTGATTGGCAAGCATAACGGGTTGTTCATGTACATGTCATTCAGCCACCATTCGTACGCCTGAAAGGAGACAAAGCAAGTGTTTAATAATAGAAATGATATCTCTATAACAAAAAACTACCCAACCAGTTGACTCTCAAGCTGTTCCAAGTATTTATAAAACTTCCCCATCTTCATTAGACAAAGGAAGGACAGCTAGACAGTCAAACAGTTATTATTAAAACTGACATTTTAACATGCTAAATATTATTGGGACAGGGAACATGGATTTCGCATTTCAAACTAATGAGACTATGATTTTATTGAAAGTGGAGAAGCGTCTTCCTTCCTTACCCAATTCTTGAGTTTGATCTGTCTCTCAGCGAGATGATGCTGTAGTTCCGGTCCTTCATTTTCTGCAAACTGCTTCGTCAAATCTTGAGCTTTCTCGAATTGATCCGGCGGCAGAATTGGCTGAATAGCTTCCAGGTACCGTTGGAGTGTTTTCTCTAGCTCAGGTACGGGTAGCTTAGGTAGGTCCGGTTGCTAGTAAAAAAAATAATAATAAAATATTGGATGCTCCTGGATCTTAAAGTGGATTTTAGGCTCAATTTATTCTCAAGACAGATTGAAAAAAATATTAAAGAATATTTCATAGCAGTCCATATGCACTTATCTATGTATGATTTGGCTCCTTTGAAAATTGATATTGGATGACTCAAGAGCATAGCTTAGAGAGGGAGGCAAAGTGAAGTGTCCTTCACTGCGGAAGTCCTTTCAATACATTTTGTAAACATTTCATGCTTCGTTAGCTTATGAAAATTATGAGTAGACTATGGCGGAAGTCGACTGGAAAGCATGTTGTTATCCCGTGGAAATTTGCATACCTAACAACTAGATGGTAAATGAAATCCAATAAAAGCAGTTGTTAAATATCGGAATTGTTTAGTGAACAAATGAAATTCGAAATTAAATTCTCTGTACCTGCTCCACAAATATCGGATTTTCAGATATGGTATCCCCTATATATTATTTGAGATAGATTTAAAAAATAAAACTGTCTGTTTTGGCAAGTGCAAGTTTTTTACACTAAAAGGTAAAAAAAGAAGCTTATACAGGATTCTTCTTCCTGCCGGGATGGGATTCATCGATCCATGTGCCACTTTTGCTTCCTTGTCCTTCCTCATCCACACCTGATCATATCGCACTACCTTTTTCTCTGTAGCAAATCCTGACATGGAGCTTGTAATGGACAGGGAATATGTTCCAATATACCTACCTTCAATATTTTTGGCTTCCACTTGCGAACCTTTCTAAAAGATTCGCTGCTGCTTTCGATAATGCTTATTCATTTATCACATCAAGATAAACCCCCGATCGTTTCTGATTGATTTGGATATTTGAAAAAACGAACTTGAGTAAATATTCCGGCAAATTAGATTGAACGAATCTGAAGATCTAGCTAATTTCCTGTCAATTCCTTCCTCTCCTCCTATTGTCAGTCTCGGTGATTGACCACGCCACCAAATCCACCGAAACTAGCTAAAATGAACCGCATCATCATCTCATTAATATCCTCCTCACTTCACCATCAACATTTACAACATCATATCATCATGAATGAGTTTATTTACTTCACTTCAGCAAGCAGACCTAGGCAGCGGCTGCTTCTTCCCTGCCAACATACTCATCTTGTCATCATCATTTTCACTGATACAATTCCCATCATCAACCCCACCATCATCCACATCATCCCATCCCATATCACCGCATAAAAATCGACCCGGACTAGATAGATCTTTCTATCTACGACAGAATGTCACGGTCGTGTAATATGGCTTGCTTGGAATTTTATTGTGGATGGGAAAAGCTTCATGGAAGAACATTGAGGGTGAGCTCCAACTTGCTATACACCCAACCGAAAAGGGCAAAAAACAACAAAGCCCACCACAAGCATCCCCATTTTTTCCCTTCCGCAAAACTAGAATATTTTTTCCGGTCTCTCCCTCATCTTCACTCTTAATGCTTCCTATTTTCCGTGCACAATAAAAATGGGAAATGACGTGCATTGTTCAGACCCGTGATGAAAAAAAGAAACCTGAATGAATGTCGAAGAGAAGGAGAAAAGGCAATTGTATCAGTGAAAGATTATCAAGATATCGGTTGTTGCAGGTTTATGTTGGTAGTGGTGATGGGTTTTCTCTTTTTTTCTTCCGCGAGAAGATTAGAATGGAGATGGGAACTGAGCGGAAGGTTTTAACAGTCATGGATATCTATATCTTTAGCTTAATGGATAGTATTAAGTAAAAGCGGGGAAAGGGAGCGAGATGAGATGAAGATGAGACTGATGTACTAGACTCGCCTTCCAACCAACTCCTTTTTCCCCATCTTCCTTTTTGCTTTATTACTCTCCTCCGGTAGATTTTTATTGGGTTTGTTCCTGTAAGGTTTCTAATGTGAGGTAAGGATTTGGCTCGGCTCCGGATAATATTGGATACCTTTTGCTATACACTATACTTGTGTAGCAAATTTCACTTTCTTTTTTTCCCCATCTCCTTTTTTATAAGTGTGGACAGCCATAAGTGATTTCTCTTCCCTGAGCTACTACATACTACTACGGCGTGGCCTTTACCGTTGCACATTTTCTCCTTAGTCCCCCCCATTCATTTTGTTATGGGTATAGTAGTTCCCCTCGTCGTGTTTTTAAGCTCAAAGAGAAAGAGGAAGAGAGAGAGAGAGGATGACGAAAGGAACAAAGAGCATTTTCACTTGCTCTTCTATCCCCTTTAATAGAGTAGACCTTAATGGACTTTCTCTCTAAATCCTAATTACCTTGGCTTTTATTACATGTGTATGCGTGTCGGCTAATGAGCCTAGAACAAATCCAATGTAGTGGCGGTGGGGCTGGGAATGGGAGACGGTGCCATATACCATGCTTATTTTTGTTTTCATTCCTAATTTGATGTCTCCCCGTGTCATTCCTCCTAACAATAGCTCAGCTCACGTTTACTTTTCATCTCGTGCTTACTTGTATCCTTTGTTCAGTTCATATTCGCTAGCAGAGAATAATAATATAATATGCACATTGTTTATTTTTAACCTTGTCCTCGCCTTCCAGAGATGCTCCGCGGCCGGCAGTCACCAGGGATGATGCCCGGTTTAAAATCCGGCCGGGCAGTTCGGTCACCGTACCCTTCCAGCCTGAAATTAATAGAAGAAAAACAACTCATTTTTTTTTGATGGTGCAGTCGTTTTTGTTTGAAACATAAACCCTAAATCCATTTGTGTAAACAATTAAATCTTTAGCAATAAAATATGCAAACAGCAGCATTCCATTCCCCATTGTTTGGGATTTTAATTTGATGAAATCATTATAAATTTTTATCCAACCCTCCTCCAAAAAAAGTTGTCAAGTAGTTAGGCTCTCAAGTGACTACTGTTTGCATGAGCATTATATTGTCGCATGCATGCATGCTAGGTCTCGTTTCTTCGCGACATGAATTACAACACAACTGGATTCCCTGTCACAAGCGAGCAATTCTAAAAAGTTTGTAAAAGAAACGAGCAAAGTTTAGGTAGGAAGGAGCGTTTTTTTCTTCTTTCTTTGTTGGAATAATGCTCGTAACGAGCTACAATTCAGAAGACGTGTCTGGCATAACGAAACACGCCCTTTTATTCTCCTAAAAATATGTTTCCCTCTGGCCCTTTCGAGGAAAAAATTCCTGCATTGATGCTGATGCTGATAACGATATTGTCAGAGGAAGGAGAAGGCTTCGGCTGGTACAATCATCCAATCCAACCGAACCCAACTCCCTCCAATGTCCTGTATTTTTCCAACAGAACAAACTCCAACAATATAAGTTCCCATTTGGAAATCGAATCAATAAAAAGGGCTGAGAAGAGCTATATGTGGGAAACCAGGATAAACTCAACTCAAAGCATCTTTCTTTACACTTAAATGGGATTAGGGATTCAAGCTCTCCGCTTGGCTTTGGCTTCGTCAACTTGTAAAGTTTGGTTGGGTTCATTGAGTCATTCATTCGTTTGCTTCATGGTACATTCATTACGATTTATTCTGCATGGATTATTCTTCTTCCTCCGACCATTTCCCGTTTTTACGTTGAATTTCTTTCGGTATTTTGCCTTCTGCCTTTGCTGGATATTGTAAACTGCATTTTTTGCTTTTTATATCTGGTCGAGGGATATTCCCAACTCAAGTGGGGAGAGAAGGGAAAAAGTCAAGTGGGATTGTTGTAAATAGTGATGATCATGTCATTTCATGCTCTATCAATATCAATGCGAGCAAACCATGAAGTGTTTTTCGTAGCGTACAAAAACCAACAACCAACTCAATTGTTTTTAATAAAAAGGTCAAAGAATGAAATGTCAAAGTTATATTTAGGTATTCCATCAAAACAGGTAGAAACTTGCATAAATCCTTTCAAATTGAGTCGTCAGATTGAATGAAGCTCAAATATAAAATCTCCCTTTCTAATTGTTTCATAAAACATTGAATATAATATTTGGACCTTACTTACCTACTCATTGACTGACCAATAGTTATAAAATAATTCCTTCAAACATGTCCATCTCCTGTAACATTATGTGAAAAAAATTGCGTGTGTGCAAAACAAGGGCGAAAAAGGCAGTGTAATCTCGGTCGCAAATAGATAGATGCTACACATTATTATGCATCCATACCTATACCTTTACCGACCTAAGCTTATGTAGGTAGCTATTATTGGGAAAAAATCCTGTTTCGAGCATAAATAAACAGCAATTGTTGTTCTTATGTCATGGCCCATGACCTTATTTATTTTTAAATGGTCAATTTACTTTTCTCAAGGCCCCGCCTTGCTGCAGCAGCCAACAATTCAATGTAATTTCCCAGCCCCAGTTTAGCATAATTATTATGCTCAATGAAGCGATTTTTATAGGAATTGGATGGATTGAAACTTGAGAGACACGGATTTACATGAGTCAGTCATGATCACTATCATACCATCAGCTAAAGATTTTCTTGTCAGGTTAAATCACGGCTAGTTATATCTATTTAGATCGGTCGGTGTTTCTTTTTATTAAAAAAATAATGTTCTGTGGATTATGAAGCCAAAAATGGTTGCAAACGTTAATGCAAAAAATAAAAACTGGGAGTATTGCAAACCCCATACATTTAACATTTTTACGGTGGATGGACACAAGAAGCTGCATCCATATCGTGCAGCCAAATTGCACCGGCGGTAATTAGCTAGCTCACCGATTCATAGAGACCTTGTCTTTCAAAGTCTGCTGAATCTGAAATCTAAACACTAACAATAAGCAGAAGATGTCTGTTTCAAAACAGGATGCAATTTAATACATAACAAGATTGTTTGATAAGAAGAAGATTAAGGTTGACAAAATAACAGGATTTGGTTCGTGTACAAAAATTTTTAATGTCAACAGATTTGAAATTGAATACAGTAATGATATGCTAAATAAGAGCCTGATATCTGATCTTATTCATTATCATCAAATTAAAATGGGATACCATTGCATCACATCAAAGGAGGTACTTGGCTATTCCGCTGAAACAATATAATTTTGACACATGCAAATAGATATTAAATAGATATGCAAATGAAGAAAAAAATGCTCGTTAGCAAAATGGGATGGTGACAAAATCAGTTTTAGCATGCACTCTTCTACCTTCGCTGGTGCGTACTGATACTGAAACCCATATTAGTCCACTAAAATTGGCACACTGTTTATCATTACGATGATACTAATGTTAGAATTGGCATATTATAAAAAAATGTCATTTTTTGTCATTATAAAGATATTCATCAACTACACCTTGATACTCATTAAGATGCCGTGTTTTAACTCTTATAACCTTAACATTTGAATCAAATGTATGCCTTCAGGTTTGTAAACTTATCGCTGTACCTGTTCGCACTTGCACTATTATGCTTTTAAAAAAACTGAGAAAAATGTGAGTCCGTGATCGCTTTAAAAAATGGCAGTTTGTGGCGTTTGCGTGTTTGTGAACGAAATTGAAAGTTGTTTTTTTGCCTCGTAGTAAGTCATTTGATTCTCAGTTTCTAGCACTTTTTATAAAAAGGCTTGGACTTATAAAATATTAATGAAAGGGCAAAATATGTGCATATGAATAATTTACATATTGTCACGCATGACAAAACACTCATGTTTACTTTTTGATGAATGGGGATGATGAAACAGAAGCACACATTTATTACAAGAATTTGCTTAGGTTTGTCTGTTCAGTAACATGGAACAATAATGTTATTTCTTCAGTCCTCCTGGATATCTCTCATTTACATGCATCAAGCAGTGGAGCAAATTGTTTTTACGTGTTGAGCAATTTAAATGTGGATTAATCCCTGGAAAATCCGTCCGTTTGGTTAAATCTGCTGAATTCTGTACAGCTGGAATACACTTCTCTACAGAAGCTTTCCTAAATTCCATTAACATCATCTCATATCCTTGTACTTGAATTTTAAAAGCTTTTTCCAAATGGCTTGAATGGGTTTTTAGAGAAGAACGAGGGAGTTTATCAGCATAGGTACTTATTTATATCTGTACAAGATGGTTTCCTGTAATTACAAATAAACTACTATGTAGCAAGTTGCAGTAGTCAATGACTAATTAATTGAATGATTAGAAATACAAACTTGATTAGTTTACGCTTCAACAAGTCAGCAGCATATAGCAGGTACCTGTCTATATGCTAATTCTCGTGAGAACGGATGCTGAGTTACTAGCATAGCATCGCGTTTCGTATTATCATTCATGAGCCAAGCTAGGTTTAGTTTGGTTTGGCTCGGCATTTTTGTTGGAGTTCATGTCTAGAATCCTTCCTTTTGATCTTGCGATTGATTAGCCCTAAAAGATTTCATATAGTTTTAATGACCTTGATCAATGCGGAAATAAATCTAGAGCGATTTGCTTCTTGAAATTCATGAAACGTTTTTTCCGAGATAAATGCTAGATTTACTCATCATTTTGAGAAACGATGTGGGTGTTGTGGCGTCTACAACCGCATGCTTACGTAATCCACACGGTCCCTAAGTCAAGGTCATCATGAAACAAACCCAAACTATGTTTGTTTGCAATTTTCCCTCATTATCATTTACTCATTGTTTATTTTTCCAGACATTTTGCATATTTCCAGGATTTTTTCCGACTGGTTGAGCTTTTGTTGCGGTTTGCCCACATAACTAGTGTACTTTAGCTCATAGTGGGTTGTAGCAAGTTAGACTCGACTGGCCAGACAACAACGTAATAATACACCGACAACGCCCTCACGCATCTTAAACTTGGCAGGTGTACTCCTATCCAAATTTTCAATTTCTGAAGTGTACTCCCAATAAAGTTAACTA
>JAQIWX010000375.1:0-18081 GCA_034696785.1 Lepidocyrtus cyaneus | reverse complement strand
TTCAAAGGTTAAATGTAATGTTATTCTGACTGAATAAAGACGGTATGGCTGTGGCCGCGAACTGTCCATAATTTACTACTTTTACGTACTTACAAACAGATCTAGCTGCTGCAGTTAAATAAGCTTATTAAAGAAATGGAAAACTGCTTATCATCATCAGTTCATCATATCATAATGTCTCTGTTTGTCTGATCCAGCTCACAGGAGCCTGGCTATGACGATGATATGAGTATGAATATGAATATGAATACATGATGGGCAGTGCCATAGCGCCATGAAAATAATGACGGTAATGATATACATAACGCTGTTTTACGATGACGGCTTTGGTGATGTTAGTAATTTGTGCCGGATTTCCTGTTTCGTACGTATATAAGCTTCCTACAACATACCATACTTGCATGGTTACACAAATATGTGTAGCTTGCTATTTTCTACATCTGTACAAAAGGCAGGGTTTTGATAGGAGTTCATGCATTCATGCTACGGCAGATGGACAACTTTCCCTTCTTTCACAATAATAATACCTTTTTGTTGAGTACAGTTCATGCCTTATTGAGTTGGCAAAATTTTTATTGCAAGTTTTGATTGCTCCATTCACTAATACGGCTCCAGAGTTGGAAACACATGTCTTAAGCACAATCCTACATTTCAAACAGTAGAAAACTGTGAAAACCCCCTATCGTTTTATTTCTTCATATTTCCAGTGTAAAAAAACAAGGATTTTCACTTTTACCATCCCATATTATTATGGTTGTATGTAAAAGTTATTTTTGGAGCGTTTGATTTTCCTTGTATTCATAATTGATCATAAAAGCTCTTCTAATTGATTACGAAAGAACAAATGGAGCAATAACCTGGCATTGTTCTTGGAATGCTGAATTTATTTATTTGACTACAGATGTATCACATTTTTAACGAAGGATTGGAGAGTATCGTAAATAGTGATTCGCATTCAGTGGATTTCCTATCGATTTCCTTTCCCAGCCCCCCGTCCTATTAAAATCAGAGGAGTCGTAAAATGACAAATTATGGTTTTCGCAAGAGAATGCAGCGTGTGGGAGGGGGAAGGAGGAGGAGGAGGATGGCGTGCTCCTATATCCATTCCCAACCAACTACTATTTCGCATTCCTTTAGGGGCACGGGATGGTTAAGGCCAATTTTTACTAGGACCAAAGCGTTAACCTTTAGACAGATTGCTCTATAAAAAAACGTTCCTGGAGCTTCCTCCCCTCTTGATCCCAGGGCTTAAGGTAAAGGGGAAAAATTAGGTCCTCGAGCACTTAGTCTGTTTTCTAATCCAATTCTTCAAATTTCGATCTTTTGATTCATGCTCTGTCGGGGAAATAAAACGGAGCAAGTTTCGGCTACACTATGCTGCTTTATCATAAATGTTCCATAGGATGGAACAAGAACCGTTTGTTACTGTTTGGCCAGTTTAAAAGTTCCATTCCGGTGCAGTGCTCAGGCCCGGTTTGAGCCCTTTAGACTCCTCTCAAAATATACTTTCCCGGCTTGTTAGTTTTCTTGGGTTGGCGGAAAGATGGGTTTTCATACGTTTGTTTCCTTTCCAGTATGCATTATTCACATCCATACCTTCTGCAACTTTGATGATGCTACACCAGCTTATTATACTTTAATGCTTTATTCCTTTTGGTTTACGCCATATTTGCGGTGGCGTTAGAGACAAAGCGTTGTGGAACTATTTTCCACAGTCATCCCGCAGCAGCAGTCTATGGAATTTTGAATCCCGGGGGCATCCAGACATCTCCGCCGTGACATCCAGACAAGGCAAAATGGCAAATATGTATAATGCTTTGTTCATTTTATTAATGGGAATGTTGCTGGATATAATGATGGAAGTTAAGGGGCGTGCATGATTTAATTTTAGAAGAATGTTAATGAAATGAAGTGCCAATTCTAATCTAATCTGGATAGAATAGAAATTTAGATAACATTAGATAACTTTTCCATTTTTTGGTCTAAAATATTTTTTTTAGGCTGGTTGGATATGCATTAAAATTGACTTTCCTTTGACTGGATAAACATAAGTGTTTACATAACGTTTTGTATGATAAAAGTTTAACATAATTTTTATTTTATTTTATTCGATGCTATGCCTTTTGTGTCTGGACTCACGTAGTTATATTGTTTGCATTGGAATCTTATTCCAGTCTTTTGAATAAAGCATTTGTCAGGCTTATGCTGATTTATTGTGGCTGGAGGTTCAACGAGCAAATTTCTATTTTGGAGTCACTATATGCACGCATCTATCACATGCTGTCGGAAAACGCTTTCCCCGACCCGAACTAAAAGGGCGTTATTAGCTTGATTAAATCGTTTATATGCAGCTTTTTCAATGACATATTATAGACATTTAGCAAATGCCATCTAGTAAATCTTACGGGGATAATGCCCTCTGCAAATGATTTTGTCCCCCGTAATAATGGCTATAAAATCGTTCCAAAATTCAATTCTTGGCAAATTGAAATATATGAACATGATTGCGGAATAGCTTTTATTACATTGTTCATATCGGGAAAATTTTATTAAGGAAAAGAACTAAAATCAATCTCAAGAATAAAGCAAAATCTATCATTAGTATATCAATTCAAAGTAATTGAGACAGTTATTTGTATTTGACAACAAAATACTTTCACTCTTATACATATTGGGAGTTTTGAAAGGCGGCAACGGATCATCTAAGGGTTAATGAGAAAATAAACAAGTTAAATAAAATAAAAATGAGCAAGTTACCTTGGAAAGGAAATCAGATTTTAATTATCATAAGTTAAGTTATTTGCATGAGGGTTTCCTCATTTGTTCCCTAACAAATGCTGCAAAGATTATCACTGCTAGCTGTTGCTGCTTAACACAGGTGAGCATATTTTCGCGACAGTGGAATTGTTTCCCTCCTAGCGAGGTCAATTATTTCTTGATATTGATTTTCACACTGACTCACAGAGCCGCCGCGCTGCTGCTAACTAACATTCGCCTTTCCATCAGAGTGCAACTGGAAACTGAAATTGTGTCAGATAAATATCAAACTTTTATTGATAATGTAATAGGACAGTATCGTGGCTGTTTTACAGCAAGGCCATTGATTGCAGTAATTGAAGGAAACTCAAAAGGGCATAAAATCATTTTATTTGTTCTGCTTTTACGAAAATAGCATCAAGAAGAAGTAGGTTAAGATCCTTCAGTATAATATTGTTCACAAATGAGTGCTGTGCCAATATTTCCCATGACAATTTTTATCGCTCCTTTAGAAACTGTTAAATTTTTGGCATTGTCTTAAGCCCTGCCAAAATGCATTGCATTAAATTAATAAGCTGGCAATAATATTACCGTCGTAAAGGTTTCATAGTCACATGTTACATTGTGACATTGCATGATATACTCTCACTCACAGTCAGCCAATGGGTTTTAAATGCATAAAATAGAACTGGGTTTATGCCCTTTTCCCACTTTCATCTTTTCTTTGGTTTTTGGCTTGGTTATTAAATGATGCCAATAGAAATACTGATTTGTCGTATGCTAATTTTATGATGAGAAATTATTTTATGCAATATTAGCACTTTATATTCATTGAATTTTTTTTAGCTATAACATTAAGACATCCCAAAATCACAGATGAAAATGTAACGATTTGATGATTCCTTCTGACAAACAGAATGCAGTTGTGCGACGAAACATTCAGGACATTGATAGGATCGCTACGCAAATGGAAATCTTCCTTAGGTCATTCACAAAATAGAGAGCCTCCATACTAATACCTTCACAATTATCACGGGATTACCATGTTGCAATTAGAAATCAGCCGAAATGAATACTTGGCCATTTTTCAAATGCAATCGGCCCCCTTATGTATTATTGCGCATTAGCGGAGAAAGTGAGCATTCTCCTTTTCTTTGGGATGGTCGTCTCCTCCAACCCTTTTCCCATGCATTGTACCAAAAGCAACTCATTTAAAGTACATGTGCTTTTTTTAGGAAGTAGGTATGCTCATTTATATAATGGAGAACCGTGAACATAATCATCCCATCACCACGATCATGAAGTAAAGTGGATGTTTCTTTATTACGCTCTACGCTTTATTTACAAGCCAAGGTTCCGCTCAGTCCACCTCATGTCGTCATACAAAAGCGGCCAAGCGATATCTGCTCAATTTCTCCGTGGATACTTTTTCCATTGTACAATAGAGTAATATACACTCCATATACTTATGGCTTAACTGTAACCAACCATTATAAAGTGGTTGACTCCCACCCTGGGCCTCCTTCCCGAAACCCAGTTGCTTTATCGTAGCGTAAGCATGACAATCTTCTGGCATGGCAGCAGCATAGCAGCGGAGAATAAGAAACCAGGAACAAGATAAGGGAAAGAAGGGGCGAATTGATTTTAAGTGAAAAAGTCCAAAATCCAGTTGGGAGAGAAATAGCCGTGCTGTCCTATTCTTTCTCTTTTGCTACTTCACACAGTACTCTCCACTTTCCCTCTTGAGCAAAGAGCGACATTACACAAGCTAGCCTTTAGAAACAATCTGATTTTGAGTCATTCGACGTTTGCAAGATTTTAATGGTAATATCCAGGATTTATCAATAATGTGATCCCTATTTTGAAATGGAAGCCAAATTATATAGTCAAACTTAATGTTGACTACATCTCACCAAATAAATCTCATTTCTTAGTTTTTGTGCTGTTAGATTTACCTATTGATTTCCATACTCATTTCCCACATGAATCCGATCTACCCCTCCCCCCCACGTAATAAAGAAAAAGACAACGGGATAATATTATTTTCTCCAATTACCTCCATTTAAGCCTATTTATATCAGTCAGCAACAATGTAAATGTTTGGGAGACCATATAAAGCTCGGAGAAAGCATCTCTAACCTTCCAAATATTACACTTACTTCCCATTGAAATGACCTTTTTTCTTCCATTTATCAGTAATAATGAGATAACTCTGTTTACTTACTCTCCTCCTCTGTCATACAAAACTCCTAGCTAAAAACATGTATCCGCATAATAAGAAAAAAAATCAAGGCGAGTTAAAAAAAGGGCACTGGATTTTGTCACTAAAAATCCTTTAGACAACTTTATGGATGAATATAAAATATTTAGTAGTAGTTGGGACGAAGAAAAATGTAGTTAAAGCAATGTTAGCGGGGACAAAAGCCGTTTTTATATTGATACTTCAGCATCTTCTTTTCACTTTCTTTTTCTGATTGTTGGTTGGGTGGCCTACAAAAAAAATATAACATTTCGGAGAAAGCAGTCAAGAAGCCATGCAGGTTAGCTACAATGTAACTCCTACAAGCGCTGTATTGTCGTTCGGGATGCTTTATTCAGCACATAATATTTATCTGTTATATTAAAGTAGTAGATATACTCATGACGATGAACATGAACATGACTGAACAGGGTTAGCTACGGCCCTCTGTTTCCTTTTTTTTTAAAGTTCACAAGCCAGGACATAAAAGTGTCATGGTATTGTGAATTGTCTGCATCATCATCAAAAAAGAATGACAATGATTTGTTTTGCTACAAAGTTGCACGTTTTCATTTGTTTGTACATATTTCCCTTTTTTGGGGTGTGCAGAAACTCGGATTTTATATTGGGATCATACACTCCCAATTTATATTTTAGACCTTGATCCTCTGCCCTTATTACGGCGGGGTTTAGGCTCTGGAAGAAGAAAGCTGGAAATGGGCATAAAATAATCAAAATAATACTCTTGGAAGTTACTCTTGGAATAAACCAACAACATCATTCGTTTGGTGCTACTGTGTTCCATCTGCAAACTTTTATTATTATTCATGGTAGTTTACTGCGTTTACACAAGTTATCATATTATTGCATCATACTTATCATATCACATGATGATCATGAGTATAATCAAAAGCTCTTCAATAGTAACAAGAAACTAACGACCCGTTTTTTTTAAAGGTAGGTAGACCAACTTGGAGAGAACTAGATCAACTTGTAGTGCAATTTTCAGGCATTGCTGCGCCAACCAGACAGAACCTTCAGAGAGAGAAAATATCACTGTTTGGCGTAACTTCAATAGATAGGTAGGTAGAGCCATGTATTATATTATGGGCTTGTTTTATTTAAGACCTTGGGAACAATGGTAATAAGCTGGCGTTATTGCCTGGAGGAGCGCTCATCGCCATACTAATAAAAATAAACATGATTCCAATTTATTTTCAAAAATAAAAAATAAAAGGGAATCGCTTAATGTGTTTGAATTACAATGGGGGAGAATTTTTGGGTAAGCAGTTAGGTAAATAAGGTTGATGTGGATTATACCTATTGTGTAAAAAATGTTTTTTTAATTTGCAATCCAGTAATTTGGATAATACTTAATAGTTATTGTATTGTTGATTAGGCCAGCATTCAGTATTCGGGCATTTTAGTTTGCAAACCAAAATGCTCAGATGGCATGAGTGAGGAATGAGAATATTTACTTCTTTGAAAGGGCTTCATCATACCATAGCAGCACCAAGGAGTTCACCGTCTTCCCGGAAGCACATTATTGCTACTTATGTTGGGAGGTTGTTCCGCGCCATATTTGGGATCTGGCTAAGTGCTTTCCTTTTCCAGTGCTTAAAACCGCGGCAACAACTAACTGTACGTACAACGATCAGTTGAGTTGAGAATGTTGAATCATCTTTTGTCTGCGATTTCCCTTTCGCCTCAACTCAACCGAACAAACAAAAATGCTATCCATTATACCCCTTCCCCCCATCCAGCGCTCTTTGAAAGGAACGTCAGATGGGAAGAGCTGATAGAAGGGCGATGATAGATTTGGATGTTTAAAAAGTGAAGAAATCAGAAGGCATAAAACAAGCCTTAGTGATGGAAGCCAATTTATAAAATTAAACATGGGAGGGCTTGATTTATACCAACAACATCAAACAAACTCAGCGGAACACAAATCTATTCATAACCACACGGCATACTTATAAATAAGGGAGCGGTATCTCAAGACACCAGATCGAGAGCCTTTCCATTCATTCATTCCTTCATTCATTACTTATGTGCAATCTGGGGAAGGTATTATTATATCGCATCCGTTCGTAATTTTGATGCTGGGAGAGCGATGATCGCATCTTCCAGAGTTAAGGCACGTTTACTAATAAATGTAGCCCGTTCCCTGTTGAAATCCAACCCTTCATCAATCACATAAAATGAATTGCTCGGTGGGGCAAAACTGGGGCGGCTTTTTTTATTATCTAGATACGTGAAAAATTGGAAACTTGAGACAGTTACATATAGAGCCCAGCCAGACATGTTTTTTTACCTTATATTACCTACCAACGGATTTTGTCTTGAGCTTCCAACAACCGATACGACAACCGGCCAATCTGTACTTTTAGTAGACACTGCCGGCTAACACACACGTACTTTTACCTAAGAGTCGCGAGGTGCGTATAAACGGCTTCGGCCAAAGAAGAAGAAAAAACACGTGAAACCATTCCATTTCGTGGTAAATAAGAATCGCCAGTTGCTGGTGGGTAAATAAGAGGAAATAGTAACATAACGTTGGGAAATCATCATCGGGACGGCTGCAGTTTTGTTCCAAAGTTGGTTCAAAAATGTATCACCGTCATTATTATCATCATCATCACCATCATCTTGAAAATAACATGTCCATTCACCATGCAATCTGGAACAGTTTTCTTCGTCAATCTTATTCACCTGATCATGATGATGATCATCCAATCCAGTGTACTATCGCAATATACATCTGAAATGTTACATAAGCTACATGTTGTGATGCTCATCTTATTGCCTCATGAATCGAGAAAGATTACCGGGGGAAAGTGGAACAGGAGCAGGAGGAGAGCTGATTGTGAGTTGGACAAAGAAGAGAAGGCCTTCCTATATAGCTCCCTGTTTAGTCTCCAGCCCACGTACAGATTTCACCCATATTACACACTTTGGCTGACATTTGAATTGGCAGACTGATAATGGGAAATGTTTTTGTGTCCATGTCTTTCATTTTGGCAGTGGGTCAAATGCTCATGCTCAAGTGTAGTAGTAATGATGATGATGATGATGATAATAATAACGGGTTTCATTGATTCCTCCAGCTCGTGAAAGATGAACGAGTGGAATTCCAAAAACTATTTTTTGGTGAAAGGCTTGACATGTTCTTATTCTTGATGACAATATTGGTGTACTTTAGCATGTCTTGATTGTTGACACGTTGGTAAATAATGGGAGGTTAGTGTGATAAAATCAGGGCTCATCATGGCCTTTTTTTGGGTAGTCGGCAAAATATTTCACATTTTGCTTCCATGACAGGAGTATGACTATCTTCCCGACAGTGTAAATATTTAAAACACACAAAATTTGCTCTCATTAGGTATAATAGTTAAATAAATTAAAAACTGATCCTATTGCTTCCACATCAGGAATTAATAACCATTGGATATTTTTATTAATGTCCAAAGGGGATGATTACAATCCTTTTTAAAGATTAATTATAACAAAAAAAAACAGGAAAAGGAAGTTATCATCTGATTAGGTATTATACCTACTTTACCAAAGAGAAACGCAGCCTATTTTTCACAGGCGCTGATAAAGAAAAGTAAAAGCTGATGAGTTCTTTATTCCCGTGTAATTCCACGAAGTCCTTTTATAGTTGATGCGGAACGGAAAATAATCGTGAGCAGCGGAAACAGTAATCACTTCCCTTTTTATTCTTCATTTTACACTAGACAGTAACCCGAAATCACCAATCACAAAAAATGTACCTTATCCCATCCCTCTGGTCTCTGAGAGTCTCTTATGAGATTATGACATGACATAATTCTCCATTACGAGCCGGATGGAGTACGGAAATGAGAAGATTATTCTGAGAACATTACAGCCTACTTAATACAGATACCTATTCCAGTTATTTATTTACTTAAATAAAGGATGATGATATCTTTAAAAAAATACAATTTGGATAATGATATGATGGTAGTAAAAGAGCCATCCGAGTTAGGAAAAATGGGTGGGTGAGCATGTGTTACGTGAAGTTAGAGATTCATGTAAGTTCAGTTCAGCAAGAAAATGAAAAGGGCAAGAAGGACGAACAACACAACGGGAGCAGCAGTGGAGCGGTAGAAAGAAAAGGTGAAATGTGGATTGACACGTTATTTACGTATGTCTGATGCGGTTGATTTTCCGCTTTTCTAACTTTTCCATTTCATGTGAGTTTTTGCATTCAAGAGAAAAAAAAAGTATAGAGAAAAAAAAATGAAAAGTGATAGATAGGAGGAAGTTCCACAGGAGAAAGGATGATATGATGATGATGCTATACCGATGCAGATATGATACTTTTATATCTTTTGCATAAAATGTTTGAATCTGTTTTCTCCGGTGACTGAGGGCCTTGAACGTTACTTAAGCTTCCAAGCATAAATACAATGGGTGAGCAGTGGCATAATATCAAGATTCAAAAGAAGATGGATAAGTGCCGATGAAAGTATATGGATGGATGCACGTCACAAAACTCCCAACTAGTCGGGTTCGGATCCCTCAGTTTGAAATCTGGAAAGGAGGTGGAAAAGGAAGGGAGTTACTTTAAGACGGCTTTTTTAATCTTCTAATGATATGAGAAGCAAAATGCAACTTTGGTTTTTTTTGGTAATTCCCTCACGTTTCTTACACATACCATATTACATTTGCTACCCCAGTCTCAGCTCTTATTTTTATACATACTATTATGTATGTGGGAATGGGCTCCTTTGCGGAAATGGAAAGAAGAGGATAAGAACAAATCTTATCTTATTACATTTTTCTCTCTCCAGTTTCAATCCGTTTGTCTATGCTAATCCGGTTTCGTCCCTGTGAAAAATGATAATGAAGCAAGAGAGTAAACATTATCATTTTTTAAACTGGATCAAGGTTGTATAACTCTTTTAAGCTACTCTCTACTCCGTGGCATAAAGGCTCCCAGATAAATTACCTATGTAACGTTAGATCACAGAACCAAAACTTCCATCAGCGAGATCCTCCCGGAATCGAACTCTGAGCCCTTGAAACTAATACATCGGTATACATACCTACGTAGTAGTAGTAATGATAATGAATGATTACATTTTGGTATTTCATAAAACTATTGGCATACGGTAATAACCTACGGATCTCCTCTTGTTGTTGGTTTCCATTAATTATTGTTGTTTGCTCGGGGACGCGGTGATGCAAAGGAATGTGGTGGTGGTAGTGATAGTAGGGGTGACTAACTACGCCGTGCCATTTGTTTCTTGGAAGAAAAATCTCGCCATCTTTTACTCTAATACTAATATCTATGGATGATTTCGTTCGGAATGTCTATATTATGTAAGCATTATATTCAAGATTCCAGAAAGAGTCCGTCCGGTATCTGGGAATAGGTGGGTAGGTAGGTAGGTCTAGTCTATACAACAACAACAAAAAAATGACGAATGATAGATGATTAGCAGGAGGCTGGCTGGATCTGGAGTATGAAAAGATGAGAAGGGGGAATAAGTAGTTTCCGTGCCGTCGTCATGGGTAGGATGTTGTGTGTTTGGAGTTGAGTTGAATGACTCTAACCAAGAATGAAGTGTGCATTTTTTGGTGAAATGAGAAAATCTTGTCTTGATTCCATATCCTCGTCCTCTTTTCTCTCATTACGACGAAGGGAAAATGAAAAAGAAATCACTTTCATTAGGATCAGTGGACGGCTTTTTCTTTTGCGTTCCTTTTATTTTTGTTCGGGGAACAAAGATTGGCGGAGGAGCTGGGAAGACGGAGAAAGCTTAATACCGACATGGCTTACATACATAGACATCATACCTGCTTCCATTAATACAATACGTAGAAGCGAAAATCTGAGATAACTCAAACTCCTACGTTACACCATTCAATGGAGATGCAATATTGGGAGACGTGACCTGCAACTAGAAACTTTTTCTCGACATGCATGAGCCGATATATGCATGCTAAAATATTTAAAAGATCACGAAATCATGCATGTGGAGAATAAGATATAAAAATGTAACAATGGATATCAAAAGCATGCTATATGCTAAAAAATAATGTTTTTTTTTAATATACAAGGCTTAATATGTTAAATGTCATAGGCCATATTATGCATAATTGGAATTGTTACTCGTAATGATATTGAAATGACGCAGAATGTGATCTCAACAGGAACTGCTTGATGCTTATATATGTCATTAAAATTATTTTATTTTATTTTAATTTTACAGGAGCTCAAGGCAGCTATGAGATCGGGAGTGGGGAAGGGTTCCCAAGCATTTTTCCAGGAGGACTGAGCACTGGGAGCCCTAAAATAGTGATAAGTCCTTCATCCCCAACACCCCTAAGTGTTTCGGAAGCTCCCACTTCCCCTCCTCCAACGGGGGTTGCACCCCCGATCAACATCCGTACCCCCAATGTAGCATCCATATTTGCCGCCCCACCCGGAATTGCTGTAGCAACTATCTCCGCTGCTGCGGCCGTAGCGGGAGTTTCGCCAGCCACTGGAGAAGGGATCGGTAGCCCTTCCGCAGACGCTGCAAACCATAAACCTTTATCGTCAGCATGGCAATGTGCACTAAGTGCTACGTCAATGACTGCCAATAAGAGGAGACAGCAGGTCCGCCGCGGGAAGGCAGTTCCTGACCGCCCGCAGCGGGCACTTTTCTGCTTCACGCTAAAAAATCCTGTGCGGAAATTGTGTATTGACGTTGTGGAGTGGAAGTAAGTCAAGCTAAAGTACAAAAGTCGCGCTGGGTTTTACTTAATTCAGCTGTAGCTTTCCCCATTAATCCAATTAAGTAAATTGTGTTTACTTCATTGGAACTAGCATGGGACCTTTGAGAACTATGTATTTCTACATTATTTCCTTTCCATATGTTTTAAAACAAAATTCTCTGAAGTAATTATTATATGTAGTAGGCTGGGAATGCGTGGAACTTTAGGAAGGAATTGGAACCCTATTGCTCCCAACATTATTAGATTGATCTGAATTAAATACCACAATGCCCCATTATTATCAAGCTTGTAATAATTCATGGAAAGTTTTAGGAAATGATAATTATGGATCACGTGTTTTTGAACCTCATTAACAGACCCTTCGAGTACCTGATTCTTTTGACAATCTTCGCAAACTGTGTGGCCTTGGCAGTTTACACTCCATACCCGAACAGTGATTCAAATAGTACGAATCAAACGTTGGTAAGCTGACCATTTATTTCTTTAGTTACTTTTAACTTCAGATGTCCAAACATGAAAGGGAAGCACTTTAAACTAACTGTTGGCTTGCTTAACCATTTCAGGAAAAGATAGAGTACATCTTTTTAATAATATTTACGGCAGAGTGCATCATGAAAATAATCGCCTATGGATTTCTGCTCCACCCCGGGTCATACCTTCGGAATGGATGGAACTTTCTAGATTTTACGATAGTAGTCATAGGGTAAGAGCGAGTTGTAGCAAAATCTGAGAATTACTTAAAATTCAAAATTATTAAATACACATAAATAATGCAAACTCATTTAATGGAACTTTGATCATCATTATGAATGAGTCATGAATGAAAGCCGAATCTCAAATCCTTTTACAGAATTATTAGTACAGCTCTGTCAAATCTAATGAAAGAAGGGTTTGACGTGAAAGCGCTTAGAGCATTCCGAGTTTTGAGGCCTTTGCGGCTTGTGTCCGGTGTACCAAGTAAGTGTAAACTCACAAGCTCATGTATAACAGCTTCTATCCTCAACTTTTCCTGTCCATTCTCCTAGCCAGAACCTGTTCAGTCCAGAAGCGCTCATGCGAAATATGTCATTTGCCATATTACTCGAATCAATGCTCCTTCTCAAACAACATGTGCCAAAGAAAGTCTTCATGTGCCTCTCTAACGGTCTTCAATTATCTCCCCATTAGGTTTGCAAGTCGTGATGAATTCTATTCTTCGTGCTATGGTGCCTTTACTTCATATCGCCCTCCTTGTCCTCTTCGTCATAATCATTTACGCCATTGTTGGGCTCGAGCTTTTCTCCGGTAAAATGCACAGTACTTGTTTCAACAATAGCACAGGTAATAGCAAATCCCACATCCGAATTGCTCCACTAATGAATTCCTGGATTTCATAAACTATATATGTGTGTGTGTGTGTGTGCTTTCAATTCAAAAAGGGGAGATGATGAAAGAGCCGGTCCCATGCGGAGGTGCCTACAACTGTGAGGATGAAGAGGAAGGCTATGTTTGTCGTAACGACTGGGAAGGGCCTAACAAGGGCATAACCAACTTTGATAATTTTGGCCTTTCCATGCTGACCGTGTTTCAGTGTATAACTTTAGAGGGCTGGACTAATGTAATGTATCAGGTAAGGAAATAAGTAAATTTTAACTACTTTCCGTCAATTAAATGGCTATCGTTTATTGAGCGTTAGCAAAGAAATTTTACCCGTTTTGATTGTCTAGATTCAAGATTCCATGGGAAGCTCATGGCAGTGGGTGTATTTTATATCTATGGTAATCATTGGTGCCTTTTTCGTAATGAACTTAATTCTCGGTGTGCTGAGCGGGTAAGTAGACTGGAGACATGGGTATATTAACATTATTAGTTAGCTAACCCACAGTCAGATGAATATTATGTTATGATATGATGATGATCTCATGACTTTCCCAACCATTTCCAGAGAATTCTCGAAAGAGCGAGAAAAAGCCAAAGCACGGGGTGACTTTCAAAAGCTCAGGGAGAAGCAACAAATTGAGGAGGATTTGCGGGGTTATTTGGATTGGATCACCCAAGCAGAGGATATTGAGCTTGATGGGGAAGAAAAATGTAAGTTGGATTTGTTTTGTTAAGTTGGAGAAAATTGATGTTAAATCGACTTGTTTTTTTAATTGCTGTTTTTTTTCTTCTTCTCAACCAAACAGCAAAAGTGGCTAATGATGCTGCCGCACAAGAAGAGGGTAATGAAAACGATCCAGCTCAACAAAAGTTGCCTTGGTTTCATGCTAAGAAGAGGGACTTCGACAGGTGAGTCAGTCGTCGATTCGTTAACAATTAAACACTATTATTATTTATCTTGCAGTTTTTCTCGTGTGTTTACATGTGTTTAGTTTGTAGATAATATGCTGTACTTTGTATGTACATCAATGTTTAATGTGTGTCGTTATTTCCCATTGTGACCCTTCTTGCTTAATTGTTGAACCGATACAGACATGCCTTCAGTAACACTTTCAAAACGTTCATAGTACAAAATTACACAAAATTCCCGCCGCAATAAAAATCACACATCCTCAATCAAACAGAATTCAGAAAAAGTTGACGATTTTTTGTATAAAACAGTTTCATGTCTATGCACGGTCCGTTTACATTGTACAATCCCTAATTATCATTCCAGATCCCCTAACCCGAGTAACAATGTTCAGATACAGCTGAACTTCACCTCACAAGTACAAGCGTAAGCAGAACATAACTCATTCATGACATAACCTACACAAAAAAAATCGAACATACCTACTTATTAACAGTAAATTGTAAATTACTTTTAATTTTGATACAAATACACTAACTTGCATATTTGCAGCCACATTCGTTTTATTTCAAACGTAACCATGTATTATTGAATCTACATGCGCATGTACTCGCATAGGTAAATTGCTTGACAACCTTATAGTTTACCAGATTTCAACCTTATCCATGCAAATATTGTTAATAAATTTGCAATCCCGCTTTTGAACTGTCATAATTTTTAAATTTTACCCACGAAGATTGGAAATAAAGCAGTGCAGTGCTCATATTACTAAAATGTAGCATTGAAGTGACATCTCTCCATCAGTCAACCTAGTTTTTAAACAATTTATTGTTAGAAAAGCATCCATGGAAATGTAACATGGCCAATAGTAAAGGAAGCCAATGAGAATGGGTTTAGATTTCCACTTGATTGTGCACAAACAAAACATGCCCTATTTCTTATGTAGTTTTCTCACATCTCTTCGTTTTTTTTATACTTTAGATCCATTCCAAAGAATCCGAAACAACTTAGGCTACATATGAATGCTCGGTTTACAGCTACAACTTTTCCCCAAACTAATCAAGAATACATATCTGCCAAGCTAATGCCTGAAAATTGCAAATAGGCTGCAGAACAAAGTTTTTTTTTCTTCTTCTCAAAACAAGCATGTGTGACCATTTCTCCAAAATTTGAAAGAAAAAAAAGTATTACATGGACGTAAATATAAAAGGGGAAGAAAAGGAAAAAGACTCATATATTTCCTTTACATGTTCAACACGAATAATTCCCTTTGTCAAAACATCCAAAAAAAAAACTTTCCAGCTTCCTCCCAATAAACTTTTCGTTAAGACTGGCAATTGTAGAACAAGAGCATTGATACATATTGCAGAACAAAAACCAACTACGGCAGTCGATATTGATATCCCATCTATTAGTTGTAAACTTCTTTGAAAGCTGAACATTTCCCTGAAAGCAAAGAAGAAGAAAAAACATCCCATATATTTGTTTCTTTTGGAAAGTATACGAACAAAACTCCAAACGCGGCATATTTTCCGCTTCCTGTTTCTACTTCGTAATCCAGAATGACTTCCGCGCTGTGTAAAGTAGAGAATATGCCTCCGTGACCTCATACACAACCCTGAAAGTACGGACCGGACCCAAACAATACAAATTTAGGTACTGTACAACGCAGCGCATCAAATTTTAACGGAGTCTGGAAGGACAACAAACATTGGCAATTTACAATAGACAACAAGGGCATCCTTGCTGAATATCAGTCCCATTTAATTTGTTACGTATTAACTTTAAGCTTGGAATATTGCTTGTTTTAAAACGAAAAGAACTACATACATCAAATGCTTCTGCAATTTTGCTAATTTGTACAAACTGCTTTGTAAACTACATCGCTGAAGTGTGCTGAATATAGAATACATAACAGCCCTGTTTTTGTACTTGAATGTGTTGAGATTTAAGGAATTGCTTTGGCATCCCGAAATTATACAATAAATTTTAATTAAATATTATGCATGTCCTTAATTCCTTCTTGTCTATTTTGTATGTATGTCAAAAGTGTAAATGATATTTTTGTTCCCAGGCTGATACGAAGAATGCGAAGGGCATGTAGGAAAGCAGTAAAGTCTCAAGCTTTCTATTGGCTCATCATCGTACTTGTATTTCTCAACACGGGTATACTTGCCACGGAACATTATCATCAGCCAAAGTGGCTTGATGACTTCCAAGGTAATTTTTGGAATTATTTCTAAAGTCAATGCTAAAGGACCAAAAAAAAGTCTCACCTTTCATATTATTCCAGCTCCAAAGCCGCAATTCACAAGTTTTGATGTTGGGGCATTTTGAGAATCAAAATTCCTTACACTGCAATAAGAACCTTACTAATATTAGCATTTTTGTGCCAATTTTGTATTTCAGAAGTGACGAACATTTTCTTCGTCGTCCTTTTCACCCTGGAAATGCTCCTGAAGATGTTCAGTTTAGGATTTCAGGTGAGCTTTCTTTTTCCCACTGATCCTTTTTTCCTTCACGCCTACACAGGATTCCCCTGCCTCTTCTGGGTTGAATTCATATTCTAGTGTAAAATAATAAAGTTATTATGAGAGTATGCTCAATCATAACCTCATTTTTATGAGTTACAAACAGACAGAGTTGAAGTAGTTGTTAAAATGTTTGCTATTGAATTCTATCCCGTATAAAAAGCAGCGTATATAGTTGTTGTAGAAGGAGGATGATGATGATGAAGAGGCTAGTAATCCAGACTGTTTTCCACAATTATTGTTGTTCGAGGCTGTACTACTGCGTTATGAGCAAACAATAAACAAGCTACTACGGTTTTCAGGGAGTGAGCTGAGCTGAGCTAGCCCATTTTTTTTTCTTCTTCGCTGCTATCGAAAATGTAGGCTTTGGAAGATAGGCCATTATAACTCAAACACTTGAAAGGATTTTCTTCCGGGCACTTAGCCGCAGTGAACTTAAGTTATTGAGCCATTTTCCAGATTTCCTCCTTGGTGGAAGAATCATTGGTAAACATTATCTTTGCTTTCCTCCCCTTGAGAAAAAAAATATATTTATGTACACGTACTTTGTTACCTTTTTCCAGCCAAGTGCTACACTATATGCACTCATGTACTTCACGGGAAAAAGTATGATTTTAGCAGGCGGAAGTACAGGGTTCTAAAAAGTTCGCAGAATGGATGTCCGTTTGTAGTGGGGGATGGAGGGGGAAAAAGGGAAAGTGTTTTTTTTGTGGAAATGACAAGCTCACTTAACATTAGTTTCCCTACTATTTAGGAAGCTATTTTGGGGGAAAGTGTTGAGATTAGCTTGTAATAACCTTTCCCAGGGAAAGTCAGAGTCAAGTAGGTAGGTAGGTTAGATAATGTATGCATTATCTGAAAATGATGGGAAGGTTTGTTTCTAGTTGTTTCTATTTTTGGAAAGCAAAAAAGTGTTGGTTTAATATTTGAGTACAAGAGAGAAAATATTACGATGTTCTTGGAAATGACCTAATCTGTATAATTAATTAATTTTATTTTTACGGTTTGCAGGGCTATTTTGTCTCTCTTTTTAATCGGTTTGACTGTTTTGTCGTGATCAGTAGTATACTTGAGATTGTGCTAACGAATTCCGAAGTGATACCACCGCTGGGCGTTTCTGTCCTGAGGTGTGTGCGGCTCCTGAGGGTCTTCAAAGTCACAAAGTAAGAGGGATACAAAAGAAAATGTAACTTTTATAAGGATTTGTTTGATCATGTTTTGGTGAAATGGCATGAAGAAGAATGTTGAGGGTCTGGGTCCTTTAAACTGTCTTCGCCATCAAAAAAAATGAGGCCGACTCCTAATAAAATTAATTGGGTTTTTAAAACATTTTGACAACAAACTTCATTTTCAGGTATTGGCGATCTCTTTCCAATTTAGTGGCCTCCTTGTTGAATTCTATCCAGTCGATAGCGTCCCTTCTACTTCTGCTTTTCCTCTTCATTGTGATCTTCTCCTTACTGGGGATGCAAGTGTTTGGAGGGAAGTTCAACTTTGACTCGACGGAAGATAAGCCAAGACACAATTTCGATAGC
>JAQIWX010000374.1:0-18126 GCA_034696785.1 Lepidocyrtus cyaneus | reverse complement strand
GGTAGTTTTTTAATAATTGGTACAAAACAAAAGTACTACTTTTAATTTTGATTTTGAAAAGTTCCATTTAAAAGTATACACTCTGACTGGGCCATAGAGTAAAAATCCCCCCGCTCACTTCAACATGGACTTTATATAATAGATTCAGGTGAAAAATTGTTTAAACAAAGGGTGACACGTTTGGACTGATAAACAAAACATTACGGTGGAGCGTGGGTGGGAAGCAGCACTTAGGATGAGGCGGCTTGCTGTTTGAGTCTGGCAGCTGCCCGTTTCTTAGCAGCTTTCTCCGCCGCTTCGGTGTCGGCAATCACGTTAAGCACTTCATGCGCCCTCTTCAAGTAGACATGTCTGGGATTCCTTAAAACCGTCAATGGTGGTATTTCGTAGAAAGTCCTGAGCTTCCCCGGGACTTCGTCGGATATCGGACTATTTTGATCGGGATCATCAAAAAGATATGATACTTCTGGCAAATCATCGAACCAGACGCCTTCTTGTATTTGGCCCGTGGCAAGATGTCGATATCGACCCAATCCGCATTTCTTATCTTTCCTGAAAGTTCCTTCGTAGTAGTTTCCATTTTTCACTAAGCGTCCAGTCCCATGACGCTGATCATTATACCATTGACCTAAATAAAAATCATGAGATATAAAAAATAATGCGCTGTTTGTAATATCTTAGAATACATGGAAAGATATACTTGCTATGAATAAGAGATAACTTTTGTGGTAAAACAATTCTCACCGGTGTAAACTACTCCATCTGGATAGTACATGATGCCCTGGCCATGTCTTCTCCCGCGTTTGAAGTCTCCCCTGTACATTCCTCCGTCAGGGTAGCTTTTCATCCCGACTCCCGACATCCTATCATCTTTCCACTCTCCGGTATAAATATTTAAGGTCCTCTTCGTAGACTGGCAGTCAAATGTTAGTGCTCCATGACCGTTCCTCTTGTCATGCGCCCAGTCCCTGGAACAATTGATGAACAACAGCATTTATTATTCATCCATCTTGGAATTACATAAAGCGCTGAAGCTTCTTGTAGATTTATGTAAGTAATGCACTATTTATTTACGTACCCTTCATAATACGTTAGGGAACCGTCCACCGGGTCCTCGTAGGATTGAAATCCTTTCCCAGATTTTTCATTGTCCTTATACCATCCAGTATATTTTTGCTTGGGGGTCGCACCAAATACTGCAGCCCTGTATCCCTCTCTGTATGTCTTTTTCTCCCACTCAGCATTGTGTTGTGGTTTTTTCTTTTGTTGCTTCAAAAATGGCATCTTGGCTATTTAAGATTGGAAGATGAAGTTGGTTTTAATGTATTGGAAAAGTTGAATGGTCAGTGGTCAACTTGTAATTTGAAAAGTTTGGGTTAAATAATATTGGAAGTGGGTCCAAAGGAGATGAAGTTTGCTGAAGGTAGGTTGTAAAACGAATCTCGTTAGTTTGATGTGAATAAAAAAAAATAGTATTATAAATAATCTGGAAAATACTGACGGATTATACGACAGAACAGTTACTATCAAACTATAATATATAATACGAATTGCTTTAATCAGCATATTAGATTAACCAAATACATGTAGTATCTCACAGTAACAATTAAATCTTATGGATGAGTTCGGGCAAACTGAAGAGACATACAAATCAGTTACGGGGTGCAAGGTATCATCTATAATCATAGTTTTATTTGTCAAAAACATGAAACTTACAAAAAATAGAAAAGTAAGAATACGCTATACTATCTACTCCATTAAATTGTATGTACATAAACATAAACTGACTAGTTCATTCAATGATTCATATTCACGAGAGGAATGGAGTATTTTACAATCGATTTGTTACGAATACACATAGAAAAAATAAACAAGAAAATTATTCCATTACTTTTTACAATGAGAGACAAATAAATGATCTTGAAATTGATAACTTAAATCGGAATTTACTTTCCTTCTCAACCCAGCTAAGCAAATCTTAATCCAAACAAAATGATATCTTCTTAAAGTTTTTATAAAGTTAGCACAGAATATCTTAATTACATAAACATAGCGGAAAAGCCATCATCATTATCGGATAGCTACCTTACAATGCAATATACAGTTATTCAATAAATAATATTACTTATCGCAAGTGTTAGAAAAGCGGGGGATTAAAAATAGATTCAACACACATTTCGACCGAAGGCATCAAGAAGGTAAAAAAACTCTGTTCTCAAATCTTATCTACATACAATCTTGTACGTGCACTATCAACACAACACATTGATTAACTATCCGAATCCTCAATGCAACCCTCCGATTTTGGGGACTCAAAAAGTGCTCTCGTAGCGTCCATGTTATTGTCTGGAGCTTCTTCATTTTCGGACGACGATTGAAGGGCGAGATCTTGCAACCAGTGTTTTTTACAATCTAACAAGAGTTTGACAAAGTCTTTAAATTCCTGAGCTGCTTTAATAATATCTTTTGATCCTTCAAAGGGGGGATAGATATCTTTGGCTGAAAATAACAAAAAATAAAACTTCGTTGTAGTTTATGTGTTTATTATATTATTATTATAATGCATATTTTTAAAAAGCAAAGGGATTACAAACCTCTAAATTTCCCATCAGATACATCTAGCATTTTCATCGTGATGATGAATAATTGCTTTGGGTTGGCAGGGTTGATGTTGGTCAACTGAAGCATAATCACGTCTGAATCACTGGAACCCGCTGTACTTGTACTTTCATTCATCGTAGTCACTTCGTCGCTGCCCCTAAGGACGCTTAAGCCTGAGTAATCAAACCACGCATCCTGGACCTTCACTTCCTCAATGAATCTTTCCAACTTTGTCGTAGCGTCATCTGAAAATATCAACCAGAATGTTTCAAAACGATCTCAAAACTTTTAAATACTTCCGTAACTATTAAATAAACAAATATATTAATATATTGCACATCAATGTTAAGTACCAACCTAAGATTTTCTTATTTTTATTGACCATATCCTGCAAATCGTTAGTGGTCTTCAGAGACTTATCTAGTTTCTTCTTAGCCTCGGCTTCATCTGCCTTCGCATCTTTCAGCTCCCTAGCTATTTTCTTTTTAGATTTCGCCTGATCCAGCTTTGCTTGTTCCAAATCGCTTTCCAGCTGCTTCATCCTTTCTGTAAATAAAATGGAGACAAAACAGTTATAATTTAATGCATGTTAACATTTGATACTCATGTCATATTTTTTAATAATATATTTAGTTTTCCTCTTCCTCTTCTGTGCCCCCTGTCCCCTACTCACCTTTCAATTGCTCCTCCTCTTCCTGCTCACTCCTGAGTTCCTGATACCTCGCCAACACCTCTTCCAAATCCTCGTGCTGGTCAGTCGCTACCCGTTGTTGGAGCTCTAACGCTCTCATTTGACTGGTTAGATCTAAAATGGTCAAGGTGTTTGGCTGCCTGTTCCGCGAACTCGAAGAACTGGCTACATGTTTCAAATACTGGTTGTAGTCCATCGGTACTGGCGGGGGTAGTTCATGATGGAATGAGTCTAATTGATAGAAACAGGACGTATTCCCACCACCTGTGGCGGGGGCTGCTTTCGTTATTGCCGAACTCCCGGATTTTTGGCTTGACTGTATTTTCATTATTGTTATACTTGAGCGTGGAGCGTTTTCACTTTCCTCCATTTGATTATTATTCGTTTCCATTTCCTCCGCTGTTGAATTATTTAGCGAGGACTGCTCGATATCATGCAGACCAATGGCCATAGTAGTGTGGTCATTCAGTTGATCTACTAGAGTATCGAAAAACATTTTGGTGGTATCCGGATCCGGTAAGTGATCCCGAAGAAGTTCAAAACAATGAAATATTACAACTTGCTGCGTTTACAACTTTAGCAACCAAACTTTAAAATCCATCATAATTAAATTAATCATGTCACATGTTGACTAATCAGTAATCACGAACACGATTAATGGTGGTGACGTTGATGATGCCTCCTCTCACATCTGACATTTGTCATCTGTCAACAATTCACAGCGATGTCACGTGTGCGTCACAACACAAAGCTAGTTTAAACTAACAATTAAACTGTCCTGTCGAAACCAAAAAACCGGATGGTTTAATGTTATTTAAACGTTTCAATCAGTAACCAAATAATGATTGTTAATTAACTGAGCAACTCCTCGACCCTCCAACAATACACTTCTCACCAATGAAATCGTCTAAACAAACAACTGCTGACTGCTGCTTTTTTTAAATGTGCTTCAAAAATCCGCATAAAAACACCTTCCTAAACTGAAACTTCCACACAAGTCTGCGTAGTTTACCAAAATTCCTGGCACATATAAAACAAAACAGTTTGATTGTTGCAATAAACAATGCAATGTTGACAATTATGAGTCACTCACAAATCACATTTCCAAGTTGACTGACAAAAGACAAAACAACAACTGATGACTTGATGTTGATGATGATGGTTTACTATGCTTTTACTCCAACCAAACAATAACAAAAGAAAGAAAATGCACAAAAGGAAAAATAAGGAACAAGTGGGTATTTTCATTATCAAAATCATCGTCGCACATAGGAAGGGAAAGAGTAACCAGTAACAGAAGTAAAATGGTTTGGCTCCCGCCATGGGGAAAACGCGGCGAGTACTCTATGCTCTATCCCAACTCGTTTACAAGTTCAGACAGGCATAGGCAGGCCAACTAAACTAAACAGGTTCTGCTCGGCGGTGGATTGAGGATATTTATGCGGATGGATGTACATAAACGGAAAAGGGAGATATACGTAAGCCAAGCATAAGCAGAGAAAAGAGATATAGCTGATGCAGATTTGTGTGAAATTTTCCGGGGCAAGTTGAGATTCGACTCCGATTTCCGATAAAACTGGGAAGAAAAGTGAAAATGAAAATGGAGAAAATGAAATGGAATTTCAGGCTTTCTTTTTTCTTATATAATTTGATCTGGATTTTATTTTACGATTTGCTCTTTCAATTTTTTCAATTTTTTTTACATGAATCGTGAATGATTTTACTGAAATTTTTTATTGCAATTTTTGTAAATTTTCATTTGTATGCTTTTGATTTGTAGAATAAGTTATTGTTATTAATATGAATCAGAATGAAGCAAGAAGATACGGAGAAAGCTTAGGATATTATAGCCAGGGACAAAGGATATTTCTTCAGAAAATTTCATGACATGACATGGCTATGACTCATGCATTTCACGGTATCATAAAATTGCATTGTACTTGTTTGCTTTGCGTGATAATAATAAGTTTTGCTTGCATGCATTGTTTTCTGTTTCTTTCTTGTTTTTCAACAGTTGAAACCTAGGTGGTGGCCCTGTAGCCGATCTCGTTGTCTGCAAGTTTCGATTCGAGACTTGACTTGGTCTTGTTATGTTGGTTTTGTTGGTGGAGGAGTTTTAGTTTTCATACAACTTGCGTTTTACTGCTTCTTCTCGCCCTTTTTACCCTATTGATCCATGGATCGATATGCCTCAGTTAGGGTCATCGTCCTCCGTCCTCTTGCGCGATGCAAGCAATGCGATGATCATCATAAGAGCTTCCTCTCTCTCACAGCAGAGAAAACACTGTTTGAGAATGGGAGAGAACCAACACCACCACAACAACAGCTATATAGCTCGTCCCACCGACTCGGCGTGTGTACATCATAAAACCTCTATGAAAAATATTATTATGCGAATTCGAGTCTGAAGTAATCTCATTTCATTTCCCAAGCATATTCAAAACCAACGAAATAACATCGCGCATCGCTCCCCCATCCCCAACTCATCTTCATGCCATAATATTCATGAATGAGTGCCTTGCAAAGCTTTTCGCCCTACGTAAGTAGTTTCAATTTCCATTAGATTTTCCCTGAAACCTTTTCTTTCCGGTGAGCTGACTTTATGTACGTATGCTTGGCTTTCCCTGAGAAAAAAATATTTTATGTACATATTTGGGGAAAAGTTATACAGAAGGACTTGTTCGTTTCTTCATGAAAACCAATGTCTTCGTGACGGATGGATGCCATTTTTATGTTCTTCTTCACCCTCTCATCCTCGCTCGGTTTCATGTTCAATGTGCAACTGCTACTGCTGAAGATTTTAAAATATTCTAAATTCTCTCAAGTCATGTTAGGAAGACAGGAATGATGAGGACCAAGAGATGATCTGCATTTTGTCCCCCCTGCCAGTTCTACAGCAAAGCAGTTCTAATTACCTACCTACTTAACTACATTTTCATGCAACTATTTTTTTTTGTTTCGTCTGGCTAAAGTTGAGTTTCTTTGTCTGGCATTCATTTGGCATTTAAAATTGGGAAAAAAGGAATGCAATAATGCAATATTATGGAGATTTGTTGAAGAACCAAGTCTTCTTCTCCCGTTCTCCCTCTGTCAATTTTCATTTTCATTTTATGCTTCCTTTCCCATTATTGTCTGCTTGCTTGTTTCATCGTTTCCGTTTCTTCTGCAGAGAACGAGCTGCTATTTTTCTGTCTACTTCCACATCCATCCCTTCCCCTCCTAATAGCTTGGATTTGGATTCGAGTTTTTCTTCCCTTTCATTGCACATCTGCATCTGGTTGCATCCTGTTCCTTTTGTCGTCGACAATCGGAATCCCCAAGTGCAATGCAAGCCAATAATGATGGCTGGGTTTTAGGGCTTGGTTTACAGTTGATGTACTAGTAATGTAGCTCATGTTTTTTTTCTGAGAATACCGTACATCTGCCTCTTTCCTTGCAATATAACAAAAACGCCTTTCTTCGTTCTGGGTAAAAGTTTCATTTTTACATTATTACATGATTTCATGGTAGAGCGGGGCAAATGAGAATTATTTGACAGTGGGCTGTGCTGGTCAAACGATTTGAAATGCGTTTTTCGCCTGAAGAAGGGAAAGTGTAAAAATTCTTTACACTTTCTGAGCCAGAATATTATGTAAACGAGTTGATAAATTAAATTCGCAATAAGTTTATGGATTCGCAAAAAGTAAATGTGACACCGGTTAGGTTGTTTCTTTTCTTTATCACATTAAAGTTAGTCCAGCGACAGATGCAGATGCAAACGACGAGGTTGGTTATATGTCATGTCGAGCGCGATGATGGCATTGACGTTGCGTTTACCAGGATCTGGATTGCATTGCGACTTATGAAAAAACGCAAAAAATTGCAAGTTGAGCTTGCACTTTGCAAAGAACAAGGACAATAGATCCGTCCTCATTTTATAATTCTCCAGCTCTATAAACCTTCACATCACACGCGTCATCATCGTCATCATCATGTCATTAGGCATTTATACAATACGGAGGCAGGTGAAGCTATTTCAAACATTCAAACATATATATAAGCTTTAATACTGCATACAGAATAGACCTGGCGTGGTAATAATAAACGGAAAGGACTGTGAACTGAACGAACATGAACGCAGGAGGCCAGGTGCAAAACGGAAAAAGGTAACCAATCAAATGCACAATATCCTATAAGATTAAAATGGATATTATAGTATGGCCATACATATTCGAAACGAAACACATTAATGCAACGCAACATAAACGAAAAGCTTATATATAGCTGCTGCGCGTCTTCTCGGTTTTATGTTTCTGTTATTCGTAGCAGCGCGCAGCGTGTAGGGAAGCCCGAGCCCAACAATAAGGCTTTCCTTTCCCATTCAACAAATAACATCTCTGTTTTTCCTTATGTATATTATACTCCCAAATCCCAGCCCAGGTTTATACATATAAATACCCTATTCTTCAACTCATATCGTAAAGTCCTTATTGCGTAGCTTTCTACACTACTTTTCATACCTCTTCTCATGTGACATGATATGATGCACCAAAACTTACCTAACTATACAAAAACTTCTTATGAATTTCACTCCCCTATCCACACAATATATCCGATCCATATTATTCACTACAATATAATCGCGCATCGCATAATACCATCGCATTGTATGCTTCTTTTTATACATAAATGTTTCGTGAAACTGAACTATAAGGCGAGGCGAAGAAGATGAGAAGAGAACAACGCAACGATCAGGTCGAAGCAAAAAGGGAGCATACACATCTATATGCCGTTTTTTATAAGGAAAAAAGCATTACGCAAAACCCATCTAATCTAAGCCCAACAAACAACAACTCTGACTCTAACCAACCGACCACACACACAGCCATATACATTAAGTAAAGCAAGCTTGTACATAAAAACAGCCTATTCCATTGCGCATATATCGGGTCTGGTCTCCTCGCTTCGGGATCGCATCATATTTTTTCCCCTTATGTACATTTCTCTTTATGCATATAACAAACTGCCTCTATCTTCTTCTTCTCGATTCTCGTTCTAGTTTTAGTAGTTGTTGTTCGTTAGGTATATTTCGCTACGGAAAAAAATAGGCACAACCAAATAACGAGCCACACATCACATCATCATCGCATCACTACCAACAAGAACAAGGCGTATTTTATACATAGCAGAGTCCCCTCCAACAAAAATTTCCCCCTTATTCATTGCATTTTTTATACATAAAAAAGTCTCCCTTCTTGCTTCTCTTCTCTTCTATAAAGCTTTTTTTGTCGTCATCATCATCATCATCATCAAAATCATCTTCCTTTTTTCACTCAAAGATCCTGCTGCTGCTATACTGCTATGCTGGCGCTTGTGGCCGAGTTACTATATTTTTATGTAGTACCTTTTTCCTAGGGAAAAGCTCTATAATTGTTTGTTCGTTTAGGGCTGCAGTAGGTTGTGTTCGTGGAGGTGGTGTGGAGTAAACTATTTATATAAATTAAATACAAAAATGACTCAGTTAAATAATATACACTACTTCAATATTAACTCCTAAAAAATAATTAATTGGCCAAGAGCAAATGTTTCCAAAAAAATAGAAATATACAAATAATATATAATAATTAGGTAGGGATTTTTTTATATACAAAAAAAGCACCTTCCATTCATTTTTTTTGGTGGAGGCAATTTTAACTGCGGAAACGAGAGCATTCCTCTGTAAAAGATAACATGTTTCCTGTTGGTAAGTGTATTGATTTGCATTTAACTTCTTCAGATAAGTTAAGTAGTCCATTAGAGTGTGAAGCAGTATCATCATCATCAACAACAACGCTTTGATAAAAATTAATTATACCTAATTAAAAATTAACGGAGTGCATCGGGAAGAGTGATTTTTTAACGAGGGGAAAGCAATTAAATTAAAGCAATCTGTGTTGTTTGTTAGTAAATAAATACTCCAGCAGTTAAGATTATCTAAATTTCCTAATTGATGTTAATGCAACTATTGCAAAAAATGAGTCTAAATCTGTTAAATATACGGTGGTGGTAGTGGTTTAAAAATTAACATTTTCAATTTTTGAATTAATCAAGCTTTAAAATAATTATAGATATAGCTTTCTTTCTACTTTCTATAAATTAACTTGTGATAGGTTTAAGAAGTTATCGACACGCGGGTTAGTTAATCGAGTAGATTTGGATAATTAATTTAATTAAGCTTAAGTAGTTCGACGTACGATACAACATGGATTGCATGGGTAATTTTTATAACTGCTGCGCCAGCATTACTGATGATGATCCGTGACTTAAAATGATACTGGGTTAGTGGTGGTAGGAGGATTTAATCAATTTTTTTTGAATTTATAGCTCCAGGTCCTCCTGGCGGTCCGCCGGGACCACCAGTTACGGTACCTCCGGTCGGGGTACCTCCGGGTGCCATGGCCATGTTGCCGCAAACCACATCCCCCCTGCAGCAACCACCCACTTCTCCCGACATGCCAGGTATAATTTTTAATGAATAATTTATTGAATATAAATATAATTTTTATAGGGTAAAAAAGAGGTAGAATAAGGAGTCGGGTGTTTGATGTTTTTTTTGTTGAATTACAGTATTTCTATGCCCAAGACGTCCAAACCTAGGCCATGAAGGGCGTCCAATTATCCTCAAAGCCAACCATTTTCAAATAACTATGCCAAGAGGTTTCATTCATCATTACGATGTTGGAATCTCACCGGATAAATGTCCCCGAAAAGTTAATCGTGAAATTATTGAGACGATGGTTCACGCTTATTCCAAGATTTTTGGAACGTTGAAACCAGTCTTTGATGGCAGAGCTAATTTATATACAAGGGACCCACTGCCAATTGGAAATGACCGTGTTGATCTCGAGGTTTTTATTAGCAATCATAATAAATTAACAGAAGGTTATATCCATATGTTATGTGACATTAACATTAGGATTAGAAAATTAAATGATTTCTTTCTGTACAGGTTACTCTCCCTGGGGAAGGCAAAGATAGGGTTTTCCGTGTTCAAATAAAATGGGTTGCTCGTGTTTCACTATACGCTTTGGAGGAAGCTCTGGAGGGAAGGTCTCGCACAATTCCGTATGATGCAATTCAGGTAATATGTCTTGTCATTCTTAAAACCTACCTTCTCATCTTTCCGTTTCTCAATAATGATGACAAACTTTGCATAAGCGTTGATTATAATGATTACTTGATTAGTCTTTCTGATGAGAAATACTTTTACCTACCATTTTTACTATCGTCCAACATTAAACCAAAAATTGTAGTTAACAAATTTTTATTTTTGTCTTTGTTCTAAATATAGGCTCTTGATGTAGTAATGAGACACTTGCCCTCAATGACCTACACTCCAGTAGGACGCAGCTTTTTCTCTTCTCCGGATGGGTACTATCATCCACTTGGAGGTGGGCGGGAAGTGTGGTTTGGCTTTCATCAGAGCGTCCGTCCTTCACAATGGAAAATGATGCTCAACATCGATGGTAAGTTTGACTTAACTATTGACCTAATTTAATAATTCAGTCCGCATTCCCAGTCTCACTGGTAATAGCTTGTCGTCTAATGCAAATATATATTTTATTTCTTTCACAGTTTCTGCCACCGCATTTTACAAGGCTCAGCCAGTCATTGAGTTCATGTGTGAAGTTCTTGATATACGTGATATCAACGATCAAAGGAAACCGTTGGCTGACTCCCATCGTGTCAAGTTCACGAAGGAGATCAAGGGATTGAAAATTGAAATTACACATTGTGGAAACATGAAGAGAAAATATCGAGTCTGCAACGTGACGCGTCGTCCGGCTCAAATGCAAAGCTTTCCTTTACAGCTTGAAAACGGCCAGACTGTTGAGTGTACTGTGGCCAAATACTTCCTAGATAAGTACAAGATGAAGCTTCGTTATCCAAATCTGCCATGTCTTCAAGTTGGACAGGAACACAAGCATACATATCTCCCATTGGAGGTAAGATAAAAATATTATGTTAATAATAACTATCTATGGATTGCTGCTTATTTGATTTGAATAATGTGTCCCACCAACTCCAAACTAATAACTTTTGGTTTTTTATTCAGGTTTGTAACATTGTGGCGGGACAACGCTGCATCAAAAAGCTCACAGATATGCAAACTTCAACTATGATTAAAGCTACCGCCCGCTCTGCCCCAGATAGGGAACGCGAAATTAACAATTTAGTTCACAAGGCCGACTTCAACAACGACCCTTACGTCCAAGAATTCGGACTCACCATCAGCAATTCCATGATGGAAATTCGTGGGCGCGTACTCCCACCGCCCAAATTACAGTATGGTGGCAGGGTAAGGGGGTACCTCCACTCAGACGTAATTTAAGTCCTAATATGCTCATATGTATATAATTATATATAATTCCTACAATTAACGTTTCTATTTTCCTTAGACGAAACAACAAGCATTGCCAAATCAAGGAGTCTGGGATATGCGAGGGAAGCAGTTTTTCACTGGAGTGGAAATTCGTGTGTGGGCTATTGCCTGTTTTGCTCCACAACGAACAGTCAGAGAAGACGCACTCCGTCAGTTTACTCAACAGTTACAGAAGATAAGTAATGACGCAGGAATGCCGATTATTGGCCAACCGTGCTTCTGCAAATATGCAACAGGACCGGACCAGGTTGAACCAATGTTCAAGTATTTGAAGCTAACCTTCCAAGGACTACAGTTGGTTGTGGTGGTCCTTCCTGGGAAAACACCTGTCTATGCTGAAGTAAAACGAGTTGGTGACACAGTGCTAGGCATGGCCACACAATGTGTTCAAGCAAAGAATGTCAACAAGACATCTCCACAAACATTATCAAATCTCTGCCTAAAAATTAACGTCAAGTTAGGTGGAATCAATTCCATTTTGGTTCCAAGTATCCGACCAAAGGTACTAACTACTTATACATTTTATTTTTTCATACAATTCATCTTTTCCAACGAATACGTTTAATATGCATGTTTTTTTCAATAGGTGTTCAACGAACCTGTGGTCTTCCTGGGAGCCGATGTCACACACCCACCAGCAGGTGACAATAAGAAACCTTCGATAGCTGCTGTGGTTGGTTCAATGGATGCTCATCCATCCAGATATTCAGCTACTGTCAGAGTGCAGCAACACAGACAAGAAGTAATTCAAGAGTTGTCATCCATGGTTCGAGAACTCCTACTAATGTTCTACAAAAGTACCGGAGGCTATAAACCCCATAGAATTATCCTGTATCGTGATGGTGTTTCCGAAGGACAATTTCTACAGGTATGTTTAGTTACTTGGACGTACTCATTAGAATATTCACTTTGGAAAATTGCCCCCAGTCACAGTAATTTACATACCTAAAATACTTTCTGTATATTTAAAGGTTCTTCAACACGAACTAACTTCAATTCGTGAAGCCTGTATCAAATTGGAGGCAGACTATAAACCAGGAATAACTTTCATCGTGGTCCAAAAACGTCATCATACGAGGCTATTTTGTGCGGACAAGAAAGAACAGTCCGGCAAGTCTGGAAATATTCCAGCGGGTACCACCGTTGATGTTGGTATTACCCATCCAACAGAATTCGACTTCTACTTGTGTTCCCACCAGGGTATTCAGGTGAGCAACCAACCCTTATAACAACTGTACTAATTTTAGGTTTGAATTTAAGACTGTAAATTAGATCAAAAACTAAACTAATCAAACAATTCTCTTTATTTTAGGGAACGAGTCGACCCTCTCATTATCATGTGTTATGGGACGATAACCATTTCGATGCTGATGAGCTGCAGTGTCTAACTTACCAACTCTGCCATACCTATGTTCGTTGCACAAGAAGTGTGTCCATTCCCGCGCCGGCGTACTACGCACATCTTGTCGCTTTCCGAGCAAGATATCATCTTGTGGAGAAGGAACATGACAGTGGTGAAGGATCCCACCAAAGTGGAGCAAGTGATGATAGGACGCCAGGTGCGATGGCCAGAGCAATTCAAGTGCATGCTGACACCAAGAAGGTCATGTATTTCGCTTGATGCTCTCGATCAGGCTAGGCACCTTGTGTTATAAATTCAACCAGTTCTCAAATTCTCTGCATTTTCAAAATCAAATGTCACATAGCAGTTGTCATTTATTCAAGGATCTTTTTATCATGATAATGTTAACTCCAATTGTTCAAAAAAAAAATAACTCTGTAGACAGATCTTTCCAAACTTACATTCTCTCATGAGTACGAATTAGTGAGTGGATGATGATATGATTATGATTGTATGCTTTTACATTGATTGTATTTTTAGTACCATTTCTCAATTTTACCATCAAAATAATCCTGTACGTTTACAATAGGCATTTTATTGGAAGATCAGGTCAGTCGAGTGAAAAAAGGACTTTACTGATGTAATGTAGATAAGGAGAGGCTATAATCTTATAGAATTATGCTTGTCGGAGGACGTTAGGTATGGGGAGATATAGTGGACAGATGAGCACGTGGGGACAATCAGACTTTTGACCACTCTCCGCGGTCATTTAGTAGTGCACTAATCCCCCCAAAGTGGTACGTTCGGCGGTTGTTATTACATCGGTGGTTTAACAAATTATATATAGGCAAAATTGCAATTTTTGGTACTATATATAAAACTATGAATGTTTGATAGAAGATTAGGTTACTTACCTATGCACTTCAACACAGCTGCATATTTATACTCTTTCAATGTCTTTTTGTGAATTCTCTGTACATTAAATATAATTAATGTAAAAAAAACGCTACGCTGGAAAGTAAGATTCGCCAAGTATGGTTCATTCATGTGAGTTAATATTTAGTAGGTTATTTAGAAATCTCAGTTCAACACACAACACAACTAAATCCTTTCTCTCTCTCTCTCTCGGCAATCCGTATCGGTACGCTTGTTAAATAATATCGGTATTGTATTGTCTGAAATGAAATCAAGACCTGCCCACATCCCTTGTAATTTTTTGGGAAGATGTATTATTATGAAAGCGCTCCAATTTTTATATTTTTATGGTTTGAAACGAAAGTTTCACTCGTATTTATTGTCGTCTTTTAGAGTATATAGCCAAGAAAGCAACTGTATAGCAAGCACTTCCACATTTTATTGCTAGAAACTAGGTAGTAGTGGTGGTTAGCGGTAGTAAGTAGGCAGAGGATCAACCAGAACTGGTGAAGGTTACGGTTGGATTATCGGACAACGGAAACAGAATAATGATACTATAAATAACTAAATGCAGTAGAGTAGGGAATCTAGCTACTAAAAATGTAAGGTTAATTTAAAACCATCGCTATGATATTTTGATTTTGGGGCTGCCTGCCTGCCATGATGAAGAGGCATTGCTGAGGTAAATTAGTTTAAGTACGATAACGAATTTTTATGTAAAAAATACAAACAGCACTTTCTTTTGTAAATTAGCGACACAGTCGTTCTAAATTTAAGACGGTAATTTTGGGCTGCTTTTAATTGTAAAAAATATCAATATCATGTCATATGTCCAACAAACAATGTCTAGTTAAATATATTTGAGCTCTGAATGTTTAAGCCTATTTATAAAAATCTCTGAAGCTAATACTACCAACCAACTAATTTTTGTTAACGTTTTAAAAATCCGAATCCTAGTTAGATTTTTTTTTAAATAAACTTTTCTTATTAAAGAATTAAAACTACCTACCATGCATTTAAAATATGGGTATGACTTCGAAAACTTCATTTTTTTTGGAATGTAACAGAGGTCTATAACTTGTATAAATTGTTAAAGTCACCGTGATAGAATATAACTGTGAGATACATTAATATCAGCAAAGTCTTCACCAAGTAAGTCAAAAGTCAGAAAAGAAAGCCAAGCCAAGTTTGACGGAAAGTAAACCAAAACCACTAAATAACATGTTGCCACTAAAACATTGTAGTTTAACAACAAAATAAAACTAAGCTAGTTGATTGATACTAAAAAAAATAATAACCACTTTATATTCCGTTAGTAGTATGATTTTAAAAGAAGTAGTTAAAAATCCGGCGGATTTCTAAAGTTAACAAGCTTCGCCGTTAGTAGGGCTATTTTTTAAATTTTAAACCCTCGAAATCGGATTTTACGAAATTTTTAGGTCCAAAAATCGCGAACCGGGTTCGTAAGTTCCTTTACTTTGTAGGCCACTTGCTCTAGGAGGGTAATTAGTTAATATAAAGATAAATTAATATTACGGTGATAAAGTAATATGTATCATGTTAAATGTTGTTTGTTATTTCGCTCGTAATTGTTAAGTTTTTTTTCCATTTGTTATTAAAAAATGTTATATCCGTTTTACTTGCCTGTTATTATTGTTAGAATAATTATAGAATTGGAATGAGCTAAAAGTGAATTATGAGAATACATTTTCGCTAATCGTAAGAAGAATAAGTAAGAAAGTAAGTAAGAAAAAGTAAGAGGTGGATGAATTCCTTTTTATGTTTCGCCAATTTTTGTTAAACAAATATTTTCAGGCCAAAAGAAAGCAGAAATCGTTTTGAATATTAATTAGTACTTGTTTATTGTATTTTTACAAAATTTAAAATTTTGTTAAAATTCAAACAAAAAAATTATGTAACAATAATACATACATAAAAAGAATAATAATAAAAGTTTAGTTTATAAATTGGTACTTAAATTTATCTCAAGTCAATTATACATAGATTTATTTACGCTAGCATTCACTTACTTAACGTGCGCTCACCAGAATTACATAATTCCTAATTACAGCATTATTTCATACATCTTTCGAGTTTTGAAAATAATTATTTTCCTAACTTAGCGAATTAACTAATAATGAAAAGTTTAGAAACCCCAGAGGATAAACGACGAAGCACGAGTGACATTTTATTTACTCATCATCACTTTCGTCATCGTCGTCCATGTCCATTTCCGCATCGACAAAGGTTTCTTCTTGATCTTCCTCATCGCCTTCCTCCACCATTTGAAGGAGTAACTTAAAATTATCAGGTTTTGTCCATACGCTGTCCACGATGATTCTGAATTCCGCCATTTTAATTTCCAGAAGTTTCTGTAAATTACAACAAATCCAACCCATTAGCCATCTCTTTCACTTAATTTAGATGATTTGATTTTACATTTAATTATGAAATGTGACAAGGTGAGTAGTCTCCGGCTTTCATACCAATATCCTAGCCTGATCCGGAGTAAGAATCTGCCCCTTCTTACAAACAGTATGGTCTTTAATTAGCGTAACGATGCCCTTCTTTAAAGACGTCGGCAAGCCTAAGGATCGTAAGTGGGGCTCCAGGGAATGAGCAAATTGTTCGAGAGGACCTTCCTGGAGCTCAACGGTTTCATTGGCTTGGGCACCACTTCTTGCATAGTCTAGTTCCGCGAAGGACTCGAATATTTCCATTACTTCGGATTCCTTCCGGCTGGTGAAGAGCAGTCCACATTCACCCTGTCAAAGAGAAGTCATTTTATTTATTGACCAATTCATTTTGTGCCAGTTCATCCGTCAGCAAAATTATTTTTTTTTTAAACTGGCGGCATAATTATTAATTACCCTCAGACGCTCCGAAACTTTATGGACATCTTGAAGGATCTCTGACTGTGGATTCTTTCCTAGGGCGAGGGCCACAACTTTATTCTTCCCCAAATATAGTTTGCTATCATGGAACTTCTTCCTCAACTCATTCAGGTTGGATATCCTCATGTTGATGATACGAAAGACGAAAATGGAGTCATACTCCTGGGCCGCTTCCTGGACATTCTTCACGAGCTGTTTCTTCCAGTCCATCCCATGCTTGGTGGTTTTGGTTAAAGAAACTGAATTAAAACAACATAAAGCATTTATAATTATTGATTAGTAATTAAGATGTATTAATTATTTATTAGTCAAGTATGTTAATTAAACTTAACAGATGAGTGACTGTCAGCCTGATTTCAGATTTGAATGCTGAATACTATATCTTGACAATTAAATTTATGCTTCCAAATCAACTCAATTAAACACTACTGACTAATTAAACTTACCCTTCTTATCCCTCTTTGACTTGGGCATTTTGGATAATTTCTTTTTACACTCCGCTAATTTATTACAGTTTTTTCAATTAGTTTCCAGATGCAGATGATTCACTTTAAACTTTAACACAGCACTCAGGTGACTTTTAACCTCAGACTAACCTAACCTCTCTAAACACTAGGCAGTTAGTTATAGTTAGTTTTAAAAACAAACGCTTTTATCAGATGATGATATGATATGATGATGCACATGTTCGAGAGGTGAACTTTTCATTGCCCAAAAATGCTGCTGAACTGAACCATGCTTGTTCTCTGTGCACATCAAATCAACATCAAAGCATTTCATTTCAAAGCACAATCCATGTTCGGCTATCGCGGGGCACTGTGTGACGTCAGATCTACTCTATTGAAAGCACTTGGCCTATAGTTCATTCCACGCCGCGCCGGCCACACACACACAATAAAATTGTAAAGCTAAAAGCTCTTTTTCTGATTTTGACCTGACTCATTCTCATATATCATGCAACAAAGACAAGATAAAAGACTAGTTGAGGAAGCAAGCGTTTATTTGATGATTCGCTGTTTATGCATAATATGAAAGAAAACCAACTCATCGTCAGTTAGGTAATTTTTTTTAAATAAATCGTGTCTTTTACCTAAATGTTTCGTAACACTACTTAAATTAAATGTCCTAATCAACCTTGGTCTTAAAGATGTGGATATTTTAACGAAACATGAGATGAGCATGCTTATTTCATCACTGTATGTGTACATCTACTATATAAAGCACTAACTTCTGACGGACATTTTTTCATTTTTCCTTGCTTTTTTTGTAATGCTGTAGCATA
>JAQIWX010000373.1:0-18127 GCA_034696785.1 Lepidocyrtus cyaneus | reverse complement strand
CCCCTACTATATCGTATTCCTTGGATCTGGAATTTATTTAAATTAATCCAGTCTATCACGTTAGCACATAAACAACGATGGGTTAGTTATTTTTTAGAACATTTACGTCCTTAGCCCATTCTTCTATTCTCAATATACATATTCTACTGGATGAAATCGTATTATTGCTGTAATAACCACCAAATGAAGTTACCCGGATGATGTAAGTTGGCATAGCATAAAAAGGCTAAGATTCACGTGCTTATATCCAATTAGTCTCACTTTACCAATTAGATGTTATTCTGCTTAAAACACGTCCAAGCCAGAGTTTAAGTGTCTCATAGTGTTTGCTATGGTGGCTGAACTTTATATAACACTGACTATGAAGAAATTTATTTTCCTATTTATATACAAGCAACTTCTTCATCTGATAAGTGGTCGCATTGGAACAACTGGATACGGAAAAGGACTAAAAGATATCGTAGTTATCATTCTACGTTTCTTCAAATCTCGATAGAACCTTTAAAGTGAGCACACATCTATAGATATACTTAGGTAAATCTATCCTTTGGATAAATGTTATATGTAACAATCTTACAAAACCAACAAAAGGGGGAAAAAAATTAATCGAGTCTTTGAGAAGATAAGAATAAAATCGTTTTTCTTCTTCATACACGCACACTCACACCACAACGCGATGCTCATTCACTCCAACTGATTGAGCAAAAGACTTTTCCTTCACTAAATAAAGATACTTAATATGTACCAGTTACTCCTACATCTCTAACTCTCTCTCACTCTCTTTCGCTATTACCGAAATCACTCACCCACGACTCTATTCTCCTTGTTTGGCACACAACAAAGGGAAAAGTAAAAGTGAACTAGTTGAGAGAAGAGGAAAGAAAAAAAACTACGAAAAGATCAGAGATACCTAGGAACATGCACCATGTACGAAGACTGCCTAAGTATACAGTAAAGATTGGGATTTTCGTCACACCTCCAACCTCTCATCCAGTCTTTCTTTCTGGCCGTCTTTCCCTTCTCCAGCAGTATACTATGTAACTAAGATCCCTGCTACCTTTTTCCACAATTTTTCCTAAGACTGTATCCATCCCACACTTACGGAGAGAGAGCTAAGCTTTTCCCAACTCAACCCCGTATCATTTCTCTGCTCTTAAGACTGGAATATAAGACAACCGAAGTATTGCTACAAAAAACTGAGCTCCTTGGCTCATGTCGAGAGAGAGAGAGAGAGAAAGAGAGAGAAAAAAACTCTAGAGAAGTTTAAATGCGCTCCACGCATGCTGTTCTTGTACACAGTTAGTGAGTGAGTGGTTCCAGTCATTGAGTGGAATCCACCTAGCCTCTTCTTCCTTCGTAGTTCTAATGAAATCAGCATATCCTATCCCATTTCCCCCTTTTCTCCATAATAGGTACTATATATAAGGATAATCGGCGGCTATGTACAATTTGGTTTACCTATTTTGCTGGTGCTGTTTTTTACCCGTGCCCAGTAATAAAATGTAGTATAGTTGGAGAGAGGAATCGTCCTCTGGAGAAATCACTACAATAACATACATGTGGGAAGTGAAAGAAGAGAGAGAGAGCTCAGCTCAATGCGATTCCTGAGCACGCTTACATCCTTTCCACAGTGCGTGCTTTAAGGGGAAAAAGGGCCGAACACATGAATCGAAACTCACGATCAGAATGGGAATAGCACCCGAGCATGTTTTTTTTTTCATTTCACAGGAGAAAAGTAACGACGAGCTAAATACGATAAGATGTGCTAAGCCGTTGCTCTTGTCCAGATATAGACGCCAGTAAGACTGCCTGCTTCCCTGTCTCACCACAACATACACATTACACCTACATACTGCAGCGCAGCTTTCTTTCTTTTTTAGCTTTTTTATCATTCGGCGGATGGTAATGGGGCACATGTATGAATGAAAGTGCTGTTTCTCCTTACAAAATCCTCTGGAATATGTATGCTTACTGCGCTGGAATGGAAGCGTTAAGTAAATCTAACAAAAAACACGGGAAATGTATGGCGACTGGAGAGGGATCTACCTCACTCACACTCCACCAGTAGTAGCAACCTCCCTATGAATGGGATGGGATAGTTCAGCCAACAGAATGAGCAGCGCCCAATGTAAACAGACGGATAATCATATTTTCCCTACTTTCTCACTCATACGTACGTACGTACTTAAAAAGAATACACTATTATAGGTATACACTTTATTTTCTGCTTCTGGTTATAACAATTTCCTTGATCGATATAGATCATATAAATAAATACTCCACATACCTAAACATACATATACACTTAACTACCAACTAAAACAAATATGAGTTTTATGTACTCTTCATTTTGTGGAGAAAACACTCACGTCAGCAGGATGGCGAGAGATGGACGGGGGAAAATGCCGAATTTATTTATTCAGTCCATGAATAAAATTTGGGATAGAATAAATATGGCGATAAATATTTTATACAAACTATCCTCTAACAATGATACAATGCCAGGAGGATGCTCGATGCTGATGAAGTGATGAGCATAAAATATCGATAAGTATCTATCGTATAGTTTACGTTAAATGAAGACGTCGTCATCTATCTAATCAGACAACCTAATTATACTGCAAGTTTCTAGTTAGATCTGTACCATCTAAGGTTAAAATGTAGGCGATAAACTGATTATGAGCAAGGAGCCAAAGCAAATACATTATGATAACTTTGCCGTACTAATGACAATAATAATTATCGCTAAACTAATGAATGACCAATTAAGTAGAAACAAGCTACTCATTTAATTGTTTGCCTCCGTAGAAAAATGAGTAAGCAAACAATGAATGGGTCAGCTGCATTCATAAACTAACAATGATGCTAACAGACTCCGCCTTATGACTGTAATATCATTACACCGCTTTCTTCAGCAGGATCTGTCTGGTTTTATTGTAGACGAGGAGGAGAACTATGAAAAGATACTTCATCCCTAAATGGTTTTGTTTCCTTTGAATGAATGACACTTATGACATTAACGTTCTGCCACTTGCTCCTCTTCTGGCTCGTTAGCGTCACTACATAATGCCGTAATATGAATGATGATGATGACAAAATGTTTTATTTTCTCCCTCTATATCGCAGACAGAGAGAGAGAGAACCGACGTCGACGTCATTTAGCAAGAAAAAAACCCTATTCATAACGATAATTATTATCGGAAGAGAGGAAAGAAAGCATAGCCTGGAAGAACATCATCATCATTCATCCACCCACAACTACTGATACATTACTGGCCCATCTCCCCCTTTTACAGGGAAACTTTGTAAGGCCTTCATTTCTCTTGTACAGTGAAAAGAGCCAGAAAGGAAACTTTGTGAGAAGTGTGGTCTGTGTAACACTCTTCTGATCGATTTATTGAACGGCGGGCGCAAGCTGTTGGAAACACTTTCATTCCATTACAGACGAAAACTACGGTGAAGTTCCACTCCATTCCCGTCCATATAGTCAAGTGCGCACATAGCGTACGTACGTTACGCAAGGCCTGAAAAGTGTTATGTATCTATGCATCTTTGCTTAAAACTCTCTCCGAGCCCGAGCCCTTATGTTAAAAGTAATTGTTCAAGTGGGAAATAGAAGCCGGGGAATGCGAGACTAGCTTTTGACATGGGAAACGAGTAGATATGTAATATTACTACTAATACTACCTATAAAGTATGGAATGTTGCGGAATGAATCTATGCATTTGCGGCACTTTCTCCATTTAGTTAATAATATCAACGAGCCACTGAGAGCAACATAGTGGAATGAAGTAGGCAAACGAAATTGGCGCATTTCTCATATTTACTTTTAAAAAAAAGATGCCATAAAATCATTATAGTTTTCTACTTCCTACAAGAGCGAGAGAACCGTTTCCGAAGCACCACTTAAACCCATTAAAAATGAAAATGGGCTTCATAAAAAATGTAGTATATGCAAGTTAGAGTAATGTAATGTACTTATTTATGTATGTAGATGTTTTGTCATTAACTTTCCCCGTGAAAATTTGGCGAACCGGGTTTGCCAATTTTTTTCCGCATTGCAAAAATATTCTTTATGGGGCAAGTACCGCTTCGCATGTTAATGAACGTTTACGTATTTACGGTCAAACTACTACAACAAATATTGGATACAGCAGCAATAGCAACGCAGAGAAAGCAGCAAAGAGAAAGTGGGGAAAGGAGGAAAAGAGAGTGTTTTGGTAAAAATTAGTAAAGTATCAGTATCAAGAAGTAAAGAGGACGAGAATGATTTTTATCGTTACAGTTTAAGGTCGAAAGACAGATTTTTATTGTTAGTTGCAAAGAGTTATGTACAAAATATTTGCAAGAGAGAAACGGGAAAAGAAAGAAACGCAATAGAATAAAGAGAGTTAAGTGCACGTTGGTGGAAGAAGAGATGATGCGACAAGTAGTAGAAGGAATTGTTATTGAGAGTAGTTGTGGAGGAAGAAGATGACTCACCGATGATGTTGAAATTGATGGCGCAGAGTGACCAAGGGATGTTTTCCGCATTCGCACTAGGTTGCTGTTGCAGATGTCGATACCTATGCCGGGATAATGAAAATATTATAATATTTAAAGAACTTTTACGTTGGACAAAAGTAAATAATGAATATGTTAACTCATATAAATCTGCATGAATGGCATGCTCCGGCTCACTGATTTAAAAATTATTGTCTGCTGTTTAAAAAACTTCTTTATGCTGATTTCTAACCAGATCCAAAGGGAAACCTTTACCTTGTTATAATATCTAAATTGACTGCGCAGATACACAATTGTTATATATATTTCTTCAGTCTCACTCCCGAATGGAGACGTTTAGGCGATTTTTAGACAAAAATTTCCATGGCTAATTCAATAAAAATTGAGAAAGCTCAAATAGAGCAGGCCGACACGCTGTCGCCGCTCCGGTTAAAAACAGAGTATTCGTATTGTAAGTTAGCTTTGAACATCCAGTTTAGACGAAAAATAGTATCCTTCTTTTGTTAAACTAGCTTTGATTCAGAGCATGGAAGAAAAAAAAATACATTAAAAAAGACAACATGTTAGGAAATCCATGTAGGATGGAAGGTAAGTACCTAAGAACGAGGGCGAATTTTTCCGTGACCTCGACAACCTGGGATCTTCTGACAACTGCCGACCTAATGACCTTAAAAACCAATTCTGCGGTATATTCATTGTCTGTGGAGACAATGCTGTAGAACTGCTGCCAGCACTTCTCGTCACTCGGTACTCCATATCCAACGACTTCCCAACAGCAAACATTCGCTGCGCACTCATCTATAAAATATAATAGTAAAAATAAAATAAATTGAAATTTATGTTGAGTTAGCACTTGAGATATTTTAACATGCATTTTTTAATTTCTTCTTACCTTCTTCTTTAAAGAAGAGATAGCCAAACTTTCCGACTCCAGAGAACGCCTATTTCTTCCATCCTTTCTCTCCTCCTTCCCCACGCTGCCCTCCGTACTACTTTGCGAATTATCAGACATCAATCTTCCGCAGTGCTGAAAGTGCACTTCAAAGAAGTTGACTCCTCAAGTGGCGCGCAAAGACGTGAAATGAGGCTTACCGACGGAGAAAGTTGTAATCAAATGTGTTCCAACAACATTCTTGTTCAGTCTCGAAAACATGGCCAGATGAAGGTTTTGGAAACATTTGTTTTTGTATTAAAAAAACAAGACGGAGAAGGAAACGGATGAAGATGAAAGTTAATTTTTCTTCTTCTGAAATCTGTAGATGATATGTATCTCCATCGTAGATAAGTAATACTTTTCTACACACTGCACTGCTCTCCTGCACAGATTAATCTCTGCAGTGAATATAATAATAATAATAACAATAATAATATAATACTAAATGGTGCAGAGAGATGATGATTATGTATTTAATGATGAGATATGTGGTGAGGATGGTGGTGGCCGTGTTCTCTGAATAAGTGCAATTGCATTGCAATCCGATCTGTTGGTAATCACAGAACAGAATAGAGAAGAATGAGATTCATTCTTTTTAAATAAAAAAAGTGCATGCAGCACGTTTAGAGAAACGCTTTCATTAATGTTATCATCTATTATCGTTACCAACAAACAAACTCTCAATTCACGAGAAAAAACTGCTGCTGTGGATGACGGTACATGCATTACACAAGCTTAATGTATTACATAGTATTAAGGGGAGTCAACTGTCTTGCTGCTATAACAATGTTATGGAGTCAGGATAGTCAGGAATGATACAGTGTATACATATACTCTGCTTTATGTACATACATCAAGCAACATATGAGATGAGATTGGATTTTGAACTCACAATAATCAGCAGAAAAGAGAGAACGTATATGAATGCATTAGCAATAGAGAGTTCCGATGGGTAGGGTGGTTGTGGTTAGGGGCAATTTTTAATTTGAAAACTGGCGCGACATGTAGTGGCCTTTTTCCATGCTCTGCAGTTAAAAATGCAAATGCAACTAATATTTATCTTCAAAGTAAAATGAAAATGGCTTGAAAAATGAATTTGAATGAGAACTTGTGATATGGGTTTTACAGTAACGTAATCAAGCCAAGTGAGAATCAAGTTAATTTGTAGAAAGCCTTAAATCAAAAATACGCAGAACAAGTTAAATCAGAAATTTATCTATGTAAAACTATTTCAGTCCATAAAAGGGATTTTTAGGATGTTTGACCGATTTCCTGTGTACCATGCAGACTTCCTATTATTGAAAGCTGATTTTAAAATATTTCAATCCGTCGAGTTATGCCGCTCACAGCTAGAACGACAGACGCGAAAACTAAACGTGAGAGTATCTTGGCAAAGATCCAGTTGCTTCGAATGTTACATAATTACGGCTCAAAACTATCTGCATTTCATCGATTTTAACAATAAACAAACTATTAATGTATTATTTAAATTTTGGAAATATGCTATGCGAATCAGAAACTTCGTAACAACATTTTCATTTTTTCCTAAGCAATGATATGTCTCTCCTATTTTAACTTATTTTAATATTATAACGATTACGCAACTTACGTAGGTGTTTCTATAAGTCTTTGCCAGACTTAGAATATGAATCTCTCGGTCTGACATCAAACTTCCGCTTACATTTATATATCATTCGAAAGCTTATCTTACGGGCCCTAATCATACCCTATGCATAGCCCATCTTAGTTTCTTTCGTGGGCTACATTTAGAAACATCTGAATAATGCAATTCACGAATTTAGATTCGTATGCTCAGATCAAGCTCTATCGTTTTAATGGTTTGTATAGCACTCTAGGTTGCAAAAAAAATACAAAAAAAATGTTGGCAATGCCGCCCCTACCCCTCTACTATGAGATACTGGTGGCAGCTTTATGCTTCTGGTGACAATTTCCTAGATGACAAGCCAATATCGGGACCCCCGAAAACTGCCCCGGATGAAGCCCTTGCGGCTAAAGTTAAGGCCGTGGTGGAAAGGGAGAGACGTTTCACGCTCAGTGAAATAGGAGAGAAGAAGGCATAGTCATCCATCAGCTATGTACGGCGGACATTGAATTTCACTTTCGACATTTCCCTTTGCTGTACGGGACAAATTTCTGAATGTTGTCACAAAAAAGACGAAAATCAGGGTGCACGAAAATCTAGTTTTTATTCCATGAACGAGGAGTCTTTTCTGGGACAAACTGGTAACGGGGGATGAAACTTTCATTCATCACTATGAAGTTAGGTCGAAGAGGCAGTCCTAACAATGGATTGAAAGCGGTGATAATCCACCTTAAAAACCAAAAATTGAAAAAACCGTAATTTCATGACTTGGACATCGGACCTCCGCATTCTTCACAGAAGGCATTGTAACACTCGTGATCAGGTGGAGCAAGTACAGAAGACTTGAGGGTAGTTATGTGCAAAATGAGGTGCACATTAATTAAACCTTGTAAAAGTTATAGCTGAACAAAAGCTGGCTGGTAACGACTTATAGAAATACCCTCGTAATCTCTGTAATTCATGACCGTATATGATGGTATTTAATAATGGTCAATAAAGTTAACTAACTATCTGCATTTTTTAGCGAAGAATTGATAATTGTTAAGGTGGGACGTTTTATTAAACCTTATATTATTTAATCAATCTTTTGAAAAGAAATGTAACCTGTCTGGCCCGATCAATAGAATTCGTTTATAGCTTAATTATATCTTCGTCGCGTGGCATGGCAAGTTATTAAGCATGTCTTCCCGTATGTGTCTGTCTATTCGTCCGTGTCCGTACGTCCACATGATAAACTGGGGAACAGATGCGAATTTTTCAATTCTGATTTCACCAATAGATAGCCCTGGACCAAATCCTAAACAAATTCGAAGATGTACCATGTCAATAAACCGGAAGTGGTCCAAGGTAAAGGTCAAACTGGTTTCATAAAATCAACCAATATCAAGCTAAACTTACCGCGTACAAATAGCCAATAAACCTGATCATGAGCTGATTTCTATTTGACTATTATTAGTTACTATATTTAATGTAACCCTATACTCTACTATAGTATGTTTGTCTACTGAACAATTGATGCTTAGAGTCTCCCTCAAATCTTAACCTCCCTATTGCCAATCAAGAAGACAGATGCAGAGATGATTTTCTTGCCTGCCTTGTTGAAGTTGAAGTTGTCTGCCTTGCTCAAAAAAGCAAATACATTCTACAATATTCATATATCATCGGCAAGCTTACACATACACGTTGAAGGCTAGTCATTCCGAGCTGAACAAAAGTGTTCATGTGCCTAAATACAATACATGTTATGTTTGGCTGTATTAAAAGTCCATTTTACAATAATGCAATGTATGACGAATTTACGAAATTAGATCCCCTGAGGCAGGGAGTTAACCTCTGCAAAAGAAACATCAAGAAATTAGATTGTGTGCTGCTATTGCTGTTGGAATATGGATTGCACTAGTACTCACAAAAAGAATTTGCATGCACAATTTAGAAGAATGAAAGATTAGAGTTGGGAAAAATGATGCGTACAAACGCAGAAAGGTTAAACAAATAAATTAAATGCGCTTTTTGAACTGTGTGGCGCATAAAATGTGAAGCGGTAGTGTTTAACGGAAATAAAATTTCATGTAAGGAACCTGAAATTATCAGCACAGCGGTGGTAATCAACCTCAGTCTCCAATCTCCAATACATATTAGTCTCCGTCCTTTATTGCGTGTAGTATAGGGGCACCCTGAAACAATCATGCAATTCATATCATTTTACCAATAGAAAACGGTTTCTTGGTTTCAGTTACAAAGTTACAATATTTGATGCTACGTAAACGATGGCTACTGCGATGGGCGGAAATTTCCGTACAATTATAAAATTCATTACTTGGGCCAATTTCAAAAACATAATTTTTGCTTTTGTACTCTTTGGAAGCCATTCTTTCGGATTTAAATTCAGGGAGCCGGAAAGGCAAGTGTGAGCATGCGACATAGCGGCACTAGCCGAGTGAAATTGCAAGTCTGACGTCCGCCGCGAACTGCGAAGCATAAGTCGATGAACATAGGTTACATGCTACATGGAAACCAAACAGTGTGGCATGGCATTATTGTGACTATGACTTTTCTCCTCCGTCTTGCCCGCATGGCTTATGAACTATGAAGTGAGTACTGGGGCCAGAGATTTGAGGTAAAAAAGCAAATGATACAAAATAAAAATATAGGACATGGAATGACTACTATGCCCAAAAATGTACATGGATCTAGTTCCCGCTAATGATTTGCTCAAAGGAAACTGCATGTTTCATGTACATAACACTTCCACAAAAATCCCAATCTCTTCCACAGCAGCAGTCATCTTATAGCCTTAGTCAGCGTAGTAGTAAGTGTGTGTGGTGACTCACACTAGAAAACAAATAAAATATATATTATGTTATGTGAGCATAAATATAGGAAACAAGCAAAACCTCTTGAGCAGCATATAATAGTGATATTTTTTTTGTAGAGTAATCATGTTATTAGTTTAGTAGTGATCAGTTTTCCCATGAACGGAATCTCTGCTGTTGCTGCTGCGATATGCCCTCTTCCTGTATTTTGATTGCTTATCTTTTTCTGTGACTCGACTGGCTCTAATCTTCCTCTCCTCCATGTACAGATAATAGATTATTGAAAGTGAGTACACACGAAATTTACATTGCATGATGATAAGATACAGAGAATAGAATTGATAGCAGATTATTATTGCTCATTACCATTGCCATAACTCTACATATAAAAAAAATATTGATAGGTTGGCACTTGGGAAACGAAAGGACGGGAACGGCGACAACGTCAACGGGAGGAAGCAGACTATATAGGCGTGCGTGATATTGAAGAATGCAAGACTCAAAGAAGAAATTGATTCCAATATTTCTAGTCGGCTATAACTTGTTTGCATTGAACTCTCTCAAGCATTTTGCCATACAGGACTATGACTATGTGACATTGAAACAGTTGCCTTCAGAGATTAGCGTTCAACTCGGTAGAACTGATGAGCCTCATGAAGGAACAATGCCTTACTGTCCTCCCATTGTTGAGTATGACGGTCGTGCATGGGAGAAAATCAAGCACGGCAGTCCATTTTGGAGAGAGGAGGATATCAGGGACTTCGATGAGAAATCGGTAGCCAAACGTTTCGGGCTGCTGAAAGCGGGCGGTTGGTGGAAACCTTCGAATTGCAACGCTGTACACAATGTCACCCTGGTTGTCCCCTACCGTGACCGCCCATCCCAGTTAAAAAAGTTTCTCCTTCATATGCACACCTTCTTGCAGCTACAAATGATTCAGTACAAGATTTTGATTGTGGAGCAAGTTGACGAGAAAGCATTCAATCGTGGCAAGCTCCTCAACATTGGATTTGCAGAGTCCGTTAAAAACTCACCAACGCATTGTTACATCTTCCATGATGTAGACTTACTTCCTGAGAATATCAAAAATATTTATGGCTGCACTCGGCATCCGCGTCACATGAGTGCTGCGGTGAATTCTTTCAGGTTTGCTAAATTTCCTCTCTTGCAAATACACGTTTTCTATTTGTTTATAGATTTCGTTAGTTTCATCATTATAGCAGCCCACGCAATGCAATGTATTAATGCGTCTTTGTTGGTATGACTGTGACAAGTATGCTTTTTAAAAATTGTAGCTTGCAACCAGTTTCAATTAATATTTAGTCAAGAAAATTGCCAGGCTAACAAGCCAGAGCCAAAGTATATGTGTGGCTACTTAAAGTTTCGTGATAATGCTCCTTGGGTTGCCTTACTCATCGATCAAGTAAATCAGACCATGGCCATATAAGACTACGTCGTCGTGCGGATTAAGTATGACTACATACACATATCTATCTATAATGCATATCAAATATCTGTCCAATTATATACTTCTTTCATAGTGTGTGGAAATCCACAATCCTTTCTTCCATTAAAATTTCGCCAAGACAAATAGATTTTTTTTTGTTGAAGAGGAAAGGACATCAAATCATGTTTGCGGTGAAGGAGGGGAACCAAATTCCAAGATGGAATGCTACATCCTTTGCAAAACTCTATTATCTGCTCTACAAAAACAGAATAATATAATAATACCACGCATTTTTTTAAAAAAGTTTTTCGAGGAAACGGCTGCACTAAAACTGAAACGTGGATGAGCATTCCGCAGTAGAAAGCACGTTTTTACTTTTCCCGTTTGATCAAAACTGCCAGTGAGCAGTGTATATAAGATAGATAAATTACGTTATGATTTCATCAACTCTCGACATTTTTTCGTTCAATTTTGTGCATGGATGACACAAAGGCTATTTTTGGTATCATACAGCATTAGCATGCAAAAATCTGTGAGAGGCGAAACTTGACTAGCTTGCTATTCCTCTGTAAATTCATAATGTACCTACCTATATATGCATGTACCACATCCATGGTGACATTCAGTTTAAACCGGAATACCTATTGGGCTATCATCACAACCTATGATTTATAAGTGTAAAATGAAATGCATCGTCGACAGGAAAGCCTTCATCTTTGATCCTGATTTTGATTCCTGACATGACAACCTTCTCTGCAAAGAAAAAAGTTATGCAAAATCTTCCTAGGTAGTTATTCAAAAACCATGATATAGTGTTAAACTGTAATTTAAGAGTTTTGGATTTTTGATTTTTTCCGAGCAGATAAAAATCTCAAATGTTGTCTTTGACATTGAATAGTTAGCATGAGTAATGAAAACTGTAGTAAATATAGATTATCAAAAAAAGGATTTTTTTTATGCAAGGCAAAGCAAACATCTTACCTTTGCATGGCGTTTATTAAAATGCTGATAAAATGTTTCTTCTTTTTAGGTATTTATTGGACTACCGGGAGTTGTTCGGAGGTGCAATCGCAATTATTCGTGATCAATTCGCAGGTGTAAATGGATTCTCCAACTCGTTCTTTGGATGGGGCGGAGAGGACGATGACTTGTATCGTCGACTGCGTGATAAGGGACTCGACGCTATCCGATTCTCGCCATTAGTCGGCTCATACAGGATGCTACCACATAAGGTGAAATAAAAATAAAATTGTATGAAGGTTGTTAGTAACCCAAGTCCGAAATTAACAGTTCACTAACTCGCCGTTATTTGAAATTTCAGAAACAATTGGAAAATGACAGCAGGTTCGAAACGTTAAAGCGGGGCGATGGAGGATATGAGCAGGATGGATTAAACAGTCTCGAGTTTACGGTTGTTAATTACATTGAGGGCCTTTTATTTACAATAATTCAAGTGAAACTTTGAGTCAGGTGTTGACTCAGCTGTAATCACGGTATATTTCAAAGAAAGTACAATAACTACATCATTGCTTACAAGGACATTTGCTAGCGACAGTTACAAACTTAACTTCGAGTATAGTCTTGACCAATTTTTGTAGCACACAATCATAGTTTTAGTTGGCTAAGGGTATTTATGCTCCTTTCATTCAGTTATGATTTTTTTCGTTCAGTTAATCAGATTGATTAATTTATAATGAACTATTAAATTGAATTATAATGACAGAGTCGGCTATAACATTGTGAAGCCATTTAGTTTACAACTTGTGATAAATATGATCAATTACATAGATTTCATCAGCCTAAATGGCAATTAGTCATTTACTTTTTGGAAAGTAGAGTCTTGGTGATCAAATGTAAAACTCGAATTTAAAAAAGTGAAAAAGGAGATAAAATACAGTCCTTAGCTTATTTATAGAAAATACCAACCAAATTATATTCCTGTTTCCATAAACCAATGTAAAAAATATTTAATGCAACAATTTATACGCATTTTAACAGTAATTTTTAAGTTGTAAATGTTAGATTTATTAGAATAATTGTATACGACGAAAGTATCGTAATAAGAGATACGAAAACGAAACATTTTAGCCTGGATGGTGGTGGAAATATTATGTCAATAGATAGATTTGACGACTACTTAATTGACTTTTGTGTCTTAAGTTTTTGACTGCGAAAATGCTCATTAATTATAAATATCTAGATAATCTAATTATGTAATATCAACATCTCACAAGTATGCACCACTTTATTCTGCAACTGCCTTATATCGTGTGTCATTTTCGTCAAGAAAATGAAATGAAAGTTAACTGGAAACAAACGTTTAAACTCATCGCAATATTATATTGCAACTTTATAGACAGCTAGAATAGAGCATGGTCTTAGCAGTAGCGTTAGCAGCTCGACTATCACGATTACTTAATTGTAGACTATTTCTAGATGCTAATGATGCTTAATTTTGTAATCAAACAAACACTGGCTTCCACAAAAAACTCTTAACGCATCAACAGAAATATTAAATGTAATTCGTTGTTTTACTTTATTGACGTGAAATGACTCGTAATAATTACTCAATCTTCTAATATTAAATGCTATTTATTATTGTTAAGCCTTGTGTAGATGTCGGATGATTCTCAATAAGTTTTCATATATTTCTATGAGAGCTTTGCGACAAGGAAGACATGTGAAGGCTTGCAAATCAAAATAGAGATAGATAAATCAAAGTGTCCTGTGTTGTGTTCTATAAGAACCAGTGTGCAGCCAGTTTATTTGAAGATTATTATTGCCAATAATTGTATTAAAATATTTAATTACTCGACTTGACTAGTCATAAAGGTGAGCTCATTTATCATTCCTCAATAGGAAGTAAAATAAAGATGGATTATTTAGCAACTTTTGTGATATTTGAAATTACGTTGCCTTGTTACGAATTTGTGAATTATTAATTAAATGACTATTTATAACATATGAAATCGGAGTAATATTATAAGTGTCCTTCTTGTTAACGTTGTTGGAGTGAAAAGGATGCTTCATTTAAAAGCGGTTGTTGTTTTTGTATTCTGTTAGAAGTATTGGAAATTCCGCTTAAAAATTGTAGTTCAACAACGACATGGTCCATTTTGGGTTGATACTTTGTTGAAAGGTGTAGTTGTTTGCGTAAATCTATATTTAAATAAAGCGTTTAATAAAATTTCAATAATCATCGATTTGAATATAAGAAACGTATTAAAAGCATTGACTAAAGTATTTAACTTTTACTTGCCCAAAAACATACATATTTTCACCGAACGAACATGGCATTTTTAAGTGGTCAGGTAATATTGGAGAAAGTTGTTGCATGCATAAAGGTTAAGATCTGGCGAATGTATGATTGTGCTTCCCCAAAATTCATAATCTCGGAGAAGGAAAGGAATGTGCTTTAAATAATCGAATCCCTTTGATGAAACTATAATCTTAAACTAATTTGATTTGTGGTTGGCATTTTTCAATATAACACTGCGTTTCCCTATAACAATTCCAGTGCGTTTCCCTATTTTCTCTTGATAATCTTAACTATTAAAAAGTATAAAAAGATTTTAAAAAGCATGAATGAGTTGCTTATGCGCTTTCTCCAAGAGGACTTTAAGCTTGCTATCCGCATTGTATTGTATTCTTCATTTTCGTATGATTGAGGATTGAGGCATGTGAAAGCAAAAGTTACTAAATAAAGTTTTGAAGAATACAATCAGTGAATCATTTATATAACTTCGTATAGGTAATATGTATATATATATTCATATTTATCACTAGTCGAATTCTGTTGACCATTCTCAGATGATTTAAGTTTCATGATGGGAAGAAAAAGTGAGTCTATAAGTTAGATCCACGACCAATGACAACAACTGCCCACATATTTGCATTTGTATCTATTTGGAATGCCATTGTTCTCCAGGAGTTTTGTTGGGGCCAGGTAAGTACATGCTGAACCCGAGTTTCTTTTTAATTTTGACATGAATGATGATGATTTTACTTGTGTATGCAGCATGACAAGTCATAAAATGCGAATTTGGGGCTTGTAGGTTACTTTAGTAAACTGAATTTACTGTACAATATCTATTTTTGGATTTACTGCTATCTATATGTATACCAAAAATAAATTCAACTTACAGGTACTGATTAAATTTAAATTAATAGATTTAAATGGAAATAAACTACATAAGTTCAGAGTCTACTTGTGTCCCACGACGGACCCTCCGTCGTGTTAGGAGATTTTAACATTTCTCCGGTGCATCGGAATTTTCATGAGCTGATTCAACTTGCCAGCGACAACGACTCACATTTTGCTGACCTTCATCTTTTACCACAAACCACCGTTACGTTTGTTAGCAAGGGCTCATCAGCTAAATCATGGATTGATCATGTTATGATTTCAAATGATTTGAAATCAGCAACAAGTGACATTGCATTGCCAATCCAAACATCGTTTAGTGACCATAATCCTCTGGTACTGAACTTAACTTTAAATCTTAAATACTTTTGCAGTGCTGCTGAATCTCCGCCGAAGCAATTAAAAGTGAACTGGAAAAACGTATCTCATGATATGAAAAAAATGTATATGTCTACGCTGGAAAATAAACTACACTCAATTGCCTCAAGTCAACTCTGTGATAGATCAAATTGTAAATGCTCTACTCATAATTCCCTTATTGACCACTACTGTGACACAATTGTTACCTCCATCAAATCATGTGAAAATGACCTAATTGATCATAGTAAACATGTTTACAAAAATAATCGGCACAGACAAGTTCCAGGCTGGAAAATGTATGTAGCTGAGGCCCACACGCTTTATCGATTAAAATTCTTTGAGTATAATAATACTGGAAGCAATAATCACGTCATTTATGAGCAGCTAAAAGCAGCAAAACGAGCTTTTAAAACCGCCCTAAGGAAGACTCGTAAGCGAAAGGATCAAATTCTTTCGGATTCACTGGCTCTCTCGTACAGCGGAAACAATTTAAGAAAATTTTGGGACAGTGTCAAGCGTACAAAAATTAGTCGAAATGAATTCGCCTCCGATACTCCATCAATAAATGGGGCTGCCGGGGATAAAAACATCTGTGAAATGTGGGGGCAACATTTTAAGTGTCAATTTGATAGTGATCAGGCTGGGCTGATTGAAATGGCATGTGACAGTGTAGGTGCAAAAGTTCAAGCAGATGAAATGATGCTAATTTCAAAAAAGCTGAAGCTTGGTAAAGCCGCAGGGCCTGATGGAATATCCGCCGAGTCAATCTTATATGGAGGAGGGAATGTAATTCGATGTCTAACATCTCTTTTTAATAGCTGCCTTGCCCATGGATACATACCACCGTCAATTTTAAAAGTTCATTTAGTTCCAATTCTTAAGAAGAAAGGGCTAGACTCTACTCTCCTTAAAAACTATAGACCAATTGCATTGGCAACTATAATTTCCAAACTATTTGAGCTCAGTGTAATGCATCTCAATAAAGAGAAAATGACAACTGAACCTGCCCAGTTTAGGTATAAAGAAGGTGTTGGAACTGAAACTGCAGTATTTTCTCTCCGTCAAATTGCTTTCCACTATTTACGTAACGATACACCTGTCTATCTGTGCTACTTGGATGCGTCACGTGCTTTCGATACCGTGAAACATGATATCTTGATTGAAAAGCTAAAAAAACGAGGATTTGGATATGAAACAATCAATCTATTAATTTTTTGGTTCAAAAATCAGTTTTTTGCGTGCAAATGGAAAAATTTTCTCTCCGAGGACTTTCCCGTTAGACAAGGCTGTAGACAGGGAGGAATTGCCTCCAGTTATTTTTTCTCAATCTATATGGATGATCTAAGCTTTGGTTTAACAAAAAGCGGACTGGGATGCAGAATTGGATATGATACATGTAATCATTTCATGTATGCGGACGACATTTGCCTACTAACTACAACTATTAGTGCCCTTAAAACACTTTTGAGTATGTGTGAAAATTATGCTGACGCTCACAACCTGGCATTCAATGCTAGTAAAACTTTCTGTCAAGCATTTATTCCCAAGTGGATGGACTATTGCAGACCTCTAATCAAGCTCTGTGGGAAGGTGGTAGCCTGGTCGGAGACCGTAAAGTACCTGGGTTATGAGATAAGCTGCTGGGACAGGGATGTTCTTGAAATGAACAGAAGAAAACGTGAACTTTATGCCACAGCCAACCTGATTCAGTCGAAACTCCGATGTTGCAGTGTTGATGTAAAAATTTATCTGTTTCGAACTTTCTTCTCGTCAATTTACTGCCAAAGCTTATGGCTACCAGTTCACAAAAAACAATTGAACGCGCTACGAATTGCTTATAATGACGCTTTTCGTATTATCTTCAATTATTCAAGGAAAAGTAGTGCAAGTCAAATGTTTGCAGCAAATGGGGTTCCAGACTGGTATGCAGCAAGGAGAAAATCCGCCTACTCGCTCCTGAGAAGAATCGCTGTCTCTGATCATCCTATATTAGACTCAATTTACAATTCAAAAATATTCCTGAATTCATCATTGTATAATGCATGGCAATCAATTCTTGTGCGTGAAAGTGATGTTACAAAGATTAATTTATTTAACTTATGAAATAATATGTATTTAAAACCCGGCCAAATGGGATAGAGGCCTAACCTCTATTGAGGAAAGTTTTTTATTATCCCAAGCTGGTCTGTTTTCCTTTCCTCACGGGCGCAATGATTCTAATGATTACCTTACATATCTATATTTTGTCGTAACCTAACCCTATCTATGGATCTCTAAAGTATTGTACTATATTTTTGGAAGTCTGTAATAAAGCTCAATAATA